>JAWPHD010023094.1:0-23114 GCA_037043455.1 Cyrtodaria siliqua | reverse complement strand
ATTTCTGACGTGGTCATCTCTGTTGAAAGTACGTATACAAATGAAAAACTTACGGTGAAACTCATTGTTGCCGTGTCATGGCTTGTACATGCAACTTCTGGGCTCACTTGGTAAGAGATTAACGTTGTGTCTTGATACAGGTTTGCTGCAATAATCATAACAAGTATCATAGTAACAACCATTACAACACGCCAGATAATAATGTACATATTCTTTACGTAATACCTTTATAAATAATAACCATTTGGACACTCAGATCGCAGAAAGAGCAACGTTATCTCTATTTTTTCTATTTACCCGTAAACGAATTACGTCCCTTGGACATAACATGTCAACGAGTATCATTTTGCGTGCCATAGAGTGCAATGGCATTTCTGACGTGGTCATCTCTGTTAAAAGTACGTCTACAAATGAAAAACTTACGGTGAAACTCATTGTTGCCGTGTCATGGCTTGTACATGCAACTTCTGCGCTCACTTGGTAAGAGATTAACGTTGTGTCTTGATACAGGTTTGCTGCAATAATCATAACAAGTATCATAGTAACAACCATTACAACACGCCAGATAATAATGTACATATTCTATACGTAATACCTTTATAAATAATAACCATTTGGACACTCAGATCGCAGAAAGAGCAACGTTATCTCTATTTTTTCTATTTACCCGTAAACGAATTACGTCCCTTGGACATAAAATGTCAACGAGTATCATTTTGCGTGCCATAGAGTGCCAGTGGCATTTCTGACGTGGTCATCTCTGTTGAAAGTACGTATACAAATGAAAAACTTACGGTGAAACTCATTGTTGCCGTGTCATGGCTTGTACATGCAACTTCTGGGCTCACTTGGTAAGAGATTAACGTTGTGTCTTGATACAGGTTTGCTGCAATAATCATAACAAGTATCATAGTAACAACCATTACAACACGCCAGATAATAATGTACATATTCTATACGTAAAACCTTTATAAATAATAACCATTTGGACACTCAGATCGCAGAAAGATCAACGCTATCTCTATTTTTTCTATTTACCCGTAAACGAATTACGTCCCTTGGACATAACATGTCAACGAGTATCATTTTGCGTGCCATAGAGTGCCAGTGGCATTTCTGACGTGGTCATCTCTGTTGAAAGTACGTATACAAATGAAAAACTTACGGTGAAACTCATTGTTGCCGTGTCATGGCTTGTACATGCAACTTCTGGGCTCACTTGGTAAGAGATTAACGTTGTGTCTTGATACAGGTTTGCTGCAATAATCATAACAAGTATCATAGTAACAGCCATTACAACACGCCAGATAATAATGTACATATTCTTTACGTAATACCTTTATAAATAATAACCATTTGGACACTCAGATCGCAGAAAGAGCAACGTTATCTCTATTTTTTCTATTTACCCGTAAACGAATTACGTCCCTTGGACATAAAATGTCAACGAGTATCATTTTGCGGTGCCATAGAGTGCCAGTGGCATTTCTGACGTGGTCATCTCTGTTGAAAGTACGTATACAAATGAAAAACTTACGGTGAAACTCATTGTTGCCGTGTCATGGCTTGTACATGCAACTTCTGGGCTCACTTGGTAAGAGATTAACGTTGTGTCTTGATACAGGTTTGCTGCAATAATCATAACAAGTATCATAGTAACAACCATTACAACACGCCAGATAATAATGTACATATTCTATACGTAATACCTTTATAAATAATAACCATTTGGACACTCAGATCGCAGAAAGAGCAACGTTATCTCTATTTTTTCTATTTACCCGTAAACGAATTACGTCCCTTGGACATAAAATGTCAACGAGTATCATTTTGCGTGCCATAGAGTGCCAGTGCATTTCTGACGTGGTCATCTCTGTTGAAAGTACGTATACAAATGAAAAACTTACGGTGAAACTCATTGTTGCCGTGTCATGGCTTGTACATGCAACTTCTGGGCTCACTTGGTAAGAGATTAACGTTGTGTCTTGATACAGGTTTGCTGCAATAATCATAACAAGTATCATAGTTACAACCATTACAACACGCCAGATAATAATGTACATATTCTTTACGTAATACCTTTATAAATAATAACCATTTGGACACTCAGATCGCAGAAAGAGCAACGTTATCTCTATTTTTTCTATTACCCGTAAACGAATTACGTCCCTTGGACATAAAATGTCAACGAGTATCATTTTGCGTGCCATAGAGTGCCAGTGGCATTTCTGACGTGGTCATCTTTGTTGAAAGTACCTATAAAAATGAAAAACTTACGGTGAAACTCATTGTCGCCGTGTCATGGCTTGTACATGCAACTTCTGGGCTCACTTGGTAAGAGATTAACGTTGTGTCTTGATACAGGTTTGCTGCAATAATCATAACAAGTAGCATAGTAACAACCATTACAACACGCCAGATAATAATGTACATATTCTATACGTAATACCTTTATAAATAATAACCATTTGACACTCAGATCGCAAAAAGAGCAACGTTATCTCTATTTTTTCTATTTACCCGTAAACGAATTACGTCCCTTGGACATAAAATGTCAACGAGTATCATTTTGCGTGCCATAGAGTGCCAGTGGCATTTCTGACGTGGTCATCTCTGTTGAAAGTACGTATACAAATGAAAAACTTACGGTGAAACTCATTGTTGCCGTGTCATGGCTTGTACATGCAATTTCTGGCTCACTTGGTAAGAGATTAACGTTGTGTCTTGATACAGTTTTGCTGCAATAATCATAACAAGTATCATAGTAACAACCATTACAACACGCCAGATAATAATGTACATATTCTATACGTAATACCTTTATAAATAATAACCATTTGGACACTCAGATCGCAGAAAGAGCAACGTTATCTCTATTTTTTCTATTTACCCGTAAACGAATTACGTCCCTTGGACATAAAATGTCAACGAGTATCATTTTGCGTGCCATAGAGTACCAGTGGCATTTCTGTCGTGGTCATCTCTGTTGAAAGTACGTATACAAATGAAAAACTTACGGTGAAACTCATTGTTGCCGTGTCATGGCTTGTACATGCAACTTCTGGGCTCACTTGGTAAGAGATTAACGTTGTGTCTTGATACAGGTTTGCTGCAATAATCATAACAAGTATCATAGTAACAACCATTACAACACGCCAGATAATAATGTTATTTTTTCTATTTACCCGTAAACGAATTACGTCCCTTGGACATAAAATGTCAACGAGTATCATTTTGCGTGCCATAGAGTGCCATTGGCATTTCTGACGTGGTCATCTCTGTTGAAAGTACGTATACAAATGAAAAACTTACGGTGAAACTCATTGTTGCCGTGTCATGGCTTGTACATGCAACTTCTGGGCTCACTGGTAAGAGATTAACGTTGTGTCTTGATACAGGTTTGCTGCAATAATCATAACAAGTATCATAGTAACAACCATTACAACACGCCAGATAATAATGTACATATTCTATACGTAATACCTATATAAATAATAACCATTTGGACACTCAGATCACAGAAAGAGCAACGTTATCTCTTTTTTTTTCTATTTACCCGTAAACGAATTACGTCCTTGGACATAAAATGTCAACGAGTATCATTTTGCGTGCCATAGAGTGCCAGTGGCATTTCTGACGTGGTCATCTCTGTTGAAAGTACGTATACAAATGAAAAACTTACGGTGAAACTCATTGTTGCCGTGTCATGGCTTGTACATGCAACTTCTGGGCTCACTTGGTAAGAGATTAACGTTGTGTCTTGATACAGGTTTGCTGCAATAATCATAACAAGTATCATAGTAACAACCATTACAACACGCCAGATAATAATGTACATATTCTATACGTAATACCTTTATAAATAATAACCATTTGACACTCAGATCGCAGAAAGAGCAACGTTATCTCTATTTTTTCTATTTACCCGTAAACGAATTACGTCCCTTGGACATAAAATGTCAACGAGTATCATCATTTTGCGTGCCATAGAGTGCCAGTGGCATTTCTGACGTGGTCATCTCTGTTGAAAGTACGTATACAAATGAAAAACTTACGGTGAAACTCATTGTTGCCGTGTCATGGCTTGTACATGCAACTTCTGGGCTCACTTGGTAAGAGATTAACGTTGTGTCTTGATACAGGTTTGCTGCAATAATCATAACAAGTATCATAGTAACAACCATTACAACACGCCAGATAATAATGTACATATTCTATACGTAATACCTTTATAAATAATAACCATTTGGACACTCAGATCGCAGAAAGAGCAACGTTATCTTTTTTTTTTCTATTTACCCGTAAACGAATTACGTCCCTTGGACATAAAATGTCAACGAGTATCATTTTGCGTGCCATAGAGTGCCAGTGGCATTTCTGACTTGGTCATCTCTGTTGAAAGTACGTATACAAATGAAAAACTTACGGTGAAACTCATTGTTGCCGTGTCATGGCTTGTACATGCAACTTCTGGGCTCACTTGGTAAGAGATTAACGTTGTGTCTTGATACAGGTTTGCTGCAATAATCATAACAAGTATCATAGTAACAACCATTACAACACGTCAGATAATAATGTACATATTCTATACGTAATACCTTTATAAATAATAACCATTTGGACACTCAGATCGCAGAAAGAGCAACGTTATCTCTATTTTTTCTATTAACCCGTAAACGAATTACGTCCCTTGGACATAAAATGTAAACCAGTATCATTTTTCGTGCCATAGAGTGCCAGTGGCATTTCTGACGTGGTCATCTCTGTTGAAAGTACGTGTACAAATGAAAAACTTACGGTGAAACTAATTGTTGCCGTGTCATGGCTTGTACATGCAACTTCTGGGCTCACTTGGTAAGAGATTAACGTTGTGTCTTGATACAGGTTTGCTGCAATAATCATAACAAGTATCATAGTAACAACCATTACAACACGCCAGATAATAATGTACATATTCTATACGTAATACCTTTATAAATAATAACCATTTGGACACTCAGATCGCAGAACGAGCAACGTTATCTCTATTTTTTCTATTTATCCGTAAACGAATTACGTCCCTTGGACATAAAATGTCAACGAGTATCATTTTTGCGTGCCATAGAGTGCCAGTGGCATTTCTGACGTGGTCATCTCTGTTGAAAGTACGTATACAAATGAAAAACTTACGGTGAAACTCATTGTTGCCGTGTCATGGCTTGTACATGCAACTTCTGGGCTCACTTGGTAAGAGATTAACGTTGTGTCTTGATACAGGTTTGCTGCAATAATCATAACAAGTATCATAGTAACAACCAATACAACACGCCAGATAATAATGTACATATTCTATACGTAATACCTTTATAAATAATAACCATTTGGACACTCAGATCGCAGAAAGAGCAACGTTATCTCTATTTTTTCTATTTACCCGTAAACGAATTACGTCCCTTGGACATAAAATGTCAACGAGTATCATTTTGCGTGCCATAGAGTGCCAGTGGCATTTCTGACGTGGTCATCTCTGTTAAAAGTACGTATACAAATGAAAAACTTACGGTGAAACTCATTGTTGCCGTGTCATGGCTTGTACATGCAACTTCTGGGCTCACTTGGTAAGAGATTAACGTTGTGTCTTGATACAGGTTTGCTGCAATAATCATAACAAGTATCATAGTAACAACCATTACAACACGCCAGATAATAATGTACATATTCTATACGTAATACCTTTATAAATAATAACCATTTGGACACTCAGATCGCAGAAAGAGCAACGTTATCTCTAATTTTTCTATTGACCCGTAAACGAATTACGTCCCTTGGACATAAAATGTCAACGAGTATCATTTTGCGTGCCATAGAGTGCCAGTGGCATTTCTGACGTGGTCATCTCTGTTGAAAGTACGTATACAAATGAAAAACTTACGTTGAAACTCATTGTTGCCGTGTCATGGCTTGTACATGCAACTTCTGGGCTCACTTGGAAAGAGATTAACGTTGTGTCTTGATACAGGTTTGCTGCAATAATCATAACAAGTATCATAGTAACAACCATTACAACACGCCAGATAATAATGTACATATTCTATACGTAATACCTTTATAAATAATAACCATTTGGACACTCAGATCGCAGAAAGAGCAACGTTATCTCTATTTTTTCTATTTACCCGTAAACGAATTACGTCCCTTGGACATAAAATGTCAACGAGTATCATTTTGCGTGCCATAGACTGCCAGTGGCATTTCTGACGTGGTCATCTCTGTTGAAAGTACGTATAGAAATGAAAAACTTACGGTGAAACTCATTGTTGCCGTGTCATGGCTTGTACATGCAACTTCTGGGCTCACTTGGTAAGAGATTAACGTTGTGTCTTGATACAGGTTTGCTGCAATAATCATAACAATTATCATAGTAACAACCATTACAACACGCCAGATAATAATGTACATATTCTATACGTAATACCTTTATAAATAATAACCATTTGGACACTCAGATCGCAGAAAAAGCCACGTTATCTTTATTTCTTCTATTTCACCGTACACGGATTACGTCCCTTGGACATCAAATGTCAACAAGTATCATTCTGCGTGCCATAGAGTGCCAGTGGCATTTCTGACATGTGCATCTCTGTTTAAAGTTCGTGTACATATGAAAAACTTACGATGGAACTCATTGTTGGCATGTCATGGCTTGTATATGCAACTTCTGGGCTCACTTGATAAGATTAACGTTGTGTCTTGATACATGTTAGCTGCAATAATCATAACACTAATCATAGTAACAACCATTACAACACGACAGATAATATTGTACATATTATATACGTAATACCTTTATAAATAATAACCATTTGGACACTCAGATCGCAGAAAGAGCAACGTTATCTCTATTTTTTCTATTTACACGTAAACGAATTACGTCCCTTGGACATAAAATGTCAACGAGTATCATTTTGCGTGCCATAGACTGCCAGTGGCATTTCTGACGTGGTCATCTCTGTTGAAAGTACGTATACAAATGAAAAACTTACGGTGAAACTCATTGTTGCCGTGTCATGGCTTGTACATGCAACTTCTGGGCTCACTTGGTAAGAGATTAACGTTGTGTCTTGATACAGGTTTGCTGCAATAATCATAACACTAATCATAGTTACAACCATTACAACACGACAGATAATATTGTACCTATTCTATACGTAATACCTTTATAAATAATAACCATTTGGACACTCAGATCGCAGAAAGAGCAACGTTATCCCTATTTTTTCTATTTACCCGTAAACGAATTACGTCCCTTGGACATAAAATGTCAACGAGTATCATTTTGCGTGCCATAGACTGCCAGTGGCATTTCTGACGTGGTCATCTCTGTTGAAAGTACGTATACAAATGAAAAACTTACGGTGAAACTCATTGTTGCCGTGTCATGGCTTGTACATGCAACTTCTGGGCTCACTTGGTAAGAGATTAACGTTGTGTCTTGCTACAGGTTTGCTGCAATAATCATAACAATTATCATAGTAACAACCATTACAACACGCCAGATAATAATGTACATATTCTATACGTAATACCTTTATAAATAATAACCATTTGGACACTCAGATCGCAGAAAAAGCCACGTTATCTTTATTTCTTCTATTTCCCCGTACACGGATTACGTCCCTTGGACATCAAATGTCTACAAGTATCATTCTGCGTGCCATAGAGTGCCAGTGGCATTTCTGACCTGTGCATCTCTGTTTAAAGTACGTGTACATATGAACAACTTACGATGGAACTCATTGTTGGCATGTCATGGCTTGTATATGCAATTTCTGGGCTCACTAGATCAGATTAACGTTGTGTCTTGATACATGTTAGCTGCAATAATCATAACACTTATCATAGTAACAACCATTACAACACGACAGATAATATTGTACATATTCTATACGTAATACCTTTATAAATAATAACCATTTTGACACTCAGATCGCAGAAAGAGCAACGTTATCTCTATTTTTTCTATTTACCCGTAAACGAATTACGTCCCTTGGACATAAAATGTCAACGAGTATCATTTTGCGTGCCATAGACTGCCAGTGGCATTTCTGACGTGGTCATCTCTGTTGAAAGTACGTATACAAATAAAAAACTTACGGTGAAACTCATTGTTGCCGTGTCATGGCTTGTACATGCAACTTCTGGGCTCACTTGGTAAGAGATTAACGTTGTGTCTTGATACAGGTTTGCTGCAATAATCATAACACTAATCATAGTAACAACCATTACAACACGACAGATAATATTGTACATATTCTATACGTAATACCTTTATAAATAATAACCATTTGGACACTCAGATCGCAGAAAGAGCAACGTTATCTCTATTTTTTCTATTTACCCGTAAACGAATGACGTCCCTTGGACATAAAATGTCAACGAGTATCATTTTGCGTGCCATAGAGTGCCAGTGGCATTTCTGACGTGGTCATCTCTGTTGCAAGTACGTATACAAATGAAAAACTTACGGTGAAACTCATTGTTGCCGTGTCATGGCTTGTACATGCAACTTCTGGGCTCACTTGGTAAGAGATTAACGTTGTGTCTTGATACAGGTTTGCTGCAATAATCATAACAAGTATCATAGTAACAGCCATTACAACACGCCAGATAATAATGTACATATTCTATACGTAATACCTTTATAAATAATAACCATTTGGACACTCAGATCGCAGAAAGATCAACGCTATCTCTATTTTTTCTATTTACCCGTAAACGAATTACGTCCCTTGGACATAAAATGTCAACGAGTATCATTTTGCGTGCCATAGAGTGCCAGTGGCATTTCTGACGTGGTCATCTCTGTTGAAAGTACATATACAAATGAAAAACTTACGGTGAAACTCATTGTTGCCGTGTCATGGCTTGTACATGCAACTTCTGGGCTCACTTGGTAAGAGATTAACGTTGTGTCTTGATACAGGTTTGCTGCAATAATCATAACAAGTATCATAGTAACAGCCATTACAACACGCCAGATAATAATGTACATATTCTTTACGTAATACCTTTATAAATAATAACCATTTGGACACTCAGATCGCAGAAAGAGCAACGTTATCTCTATTTTTTCTATTTACCCGTAAACGAATTACGTCCCTTGGACATAAAATGTCAACGAGTATCATTTTGCGTGCCATAGACTGCCAGTGGCATTTCTGACGTGGTCATCTCTGTTGAAAGTACGTATACGAATGAAAAACTTACGGTGAAACTCATTGTTGCCGTGTCATGGCTTGTACATGCAACTTCTGGGCTCACTTGGTAAGAGATTAACGTTGTGTCTTGATACAGGTTTGCTGCAATAATCATAACAAGTATCATAGTAACAACCATTACAACACGCCAGATAATAATGTACATATTCTATACGTAATACCTTTATAAATAATAACCATTTGGACACTCAGATCGCAGAAAGAGCAACGTTATCTCTATTTTTTCTATTTACCCGTAAACGAATTACGTCCCTTGGACATAAAATGTCAACGAGTATCATTTTGCGTGCCATAGAGTGCCAGTGGCATTTCTGACGTGGTCATCTCTGTTGAAAGTACGTATACAAATGAAAAACTTACGGTGAAACTCATTGTTGCCGTGTCATGGCTTGTACATGCAACTTCTGGGCTCACTTGGTAAGAGATTAACGTTGTGTCTTGATACAGGTTTGCTGCAATAATCATAACAAGTATCATAGTAACAACCATTACAACACGCCAGATAATAATGTACATATTCTTTACGTAATACCTTTATAAATAATAACCATTTGGACACTCAGATCGCAGAAAGAGCAACGTTATCTCTATTTTTTCTATTTACCCGTAAACGAATTACGTCCCTTGGACATAACATGTCAACGAGTATCATTTTGCGTGCCATAGAGTGCCAATGGCATTTCTGACGTGGTCATCTCTGTTAAAAGTACGTATACAAATGAAAAACTTACGGTGAAACTCATTGTTGCCGTGTCATGGCTTGTACATGCAACTTCTGCGCTCACTTGGTAAGAGATTAACGTTGTGTCTTGATACAGGTTTGCTGCAATAATCATAACAAGTATCATAGTAACAACCATTACAACACGCCAGATAATAATGTACATATTCTATACGTAATACCTTTATAAATAATAACCATTTGGACACTCAGATCGCAGAAAGAGCAACGTTATCTCTATTTTTTCTATTTACCCGTAAACGAATTACGTCCCTTGGACATAAAATGTCAACGAGTATCATTTTGCGTGCCATAGAGTGCCAGTGGCATTTCTGACGTGGTCATCTCTGTTGAAAGTACGTATACAAATGAAAAACTTACGGTGAAACTCATTGTTGCCGTGTCATGGCTTGTACATGCAACTTCTGGGCTCACTTGGTAAGAGATTAACGTTGTGTCTTGATACAGGTTTGCTGCAATAATCATAACAAGTATCATAGTAGCAACCATTACAACACGCCAGATAATAATGTACATATTCTATACGTAAAACCTTTATAAATAATAACCATTTGGACACTCAGATCGCAGAAAGATCAACGCTATCTCTATTTTTTCTATTTACCCGTAAACGAATTACGTCCCTTGGATATAAAATGTCAACGAGTATCATTTTGCGTGCCATAGAGTGCCAGTGGCATTTCTGACGTGGTCATCTCTGTTGAAAGTACGTATACAAATGAAAAACTTACGGTGAAACTCATTGTTGCCGTGTCATGGCTTGTACATGCAACTTCTGGGCTCACTTGGTAAGAGATTAACGTTGTGTCTTGATACAGGTTTGCTGCAATAATCATAACAAGTATCATAGTAACAGCCATTACAACACGCCAGATAATAATGTACATATTCTTTACGTAATACCTTTATAAATAATAACCATTTGGACACTCAGATCGCAGAAAGAGCAACGTTATCTCTATTTTTTCTATTTACCCGTAAACGAATTACGTCCCTTGGACATAAAATGTCAACGAGTATCATTTTGCGTGCCATAGACTGCCAGTGGCATTTCTGACGTGGTCATCTCTGTTGAAAGTACGTATACAAATGAAAAACTTACGGTGAAACTCATTGTTGCCGTGTCATGGCTTGTACATGCAACTTCTGGGCTCACTTGGTTAGAGATTAACGTTGTGTCTTGATACAGGTTTGCTGCAATAATCATAACAAGTATCATAGTAACAACCATTACAACACGCCAGATAATAATGTACATATTCTTTACGTAATACCTTTATAAATAATAACCATTTGGACATTCAGATTGCAGAAAGAGCAACGTTATCTCTATATTTTCTATTTTACCCGTAAACGAATTACGTCCCTTGGACATAACATGTCAACGAGTATCATTTTGCGTGCCATAGAGTGCCAGTAGCATTTCTGACGTGGTCATCTCTGTTGAAAGTACGTATACTAATGAAAAACTTACGGTGAAACTCATTGTTGCCGTGTCATGGCTTGTACATGCAACTTCTGCGCTCACTTGGTAAGAGATTAACGTTGTGTCTTGATACAGGTTTGCTGCAATAATCATAACAAGTATCATAGTAACAACCATTACAACACGCCAGATAATAATGTACATATTCTATACGTAATACCTTTATAAATAATAACCATTTGGACACTCAGATCGCAGAAAGAGCAACGTTATCTCTATTTTTTCTATTTACCAGTAAACGAATTACGTCCCTTGGACATAAAATGTCAACGAGTATCATTTTGCGTGCCATAGAGTGCCAGTGGCATTTCTGACGTGGTCATCTCTGTTGAAAGTACGTATACAAATGAAAAACTTACGGTGAAACTCATTGTTGCCGTGTCATGGCTTGTACATGCAACTTCTGGGCTCACTTGGTAAGAGATTAACGTTGTGTCTTGATACAGGTTTGCTGCAATAATCATAACATGTATCATAGTAACAACCATTACAACACGCCAGATAATAATGTACATATTCTATACGTAATACCTTTATAAATAATAACCATTTGGACACTCAGATCGCAGAAAGATCAACGCTATCTCTATTTTTTCTATTTACCCGTAAACGAATTACGTCCCTTGGACATAAAATGTCAACGAGTATCATTTTGCGTGCCATAGAGTGCCAGTGGCATTTCTGACGTGGTCATCTCTGTTGAAAGTACGTATACAAATGAAAAACTTACGGTGAAACTCATTGTTGCCGTGTCATGGCTTGTACATGCAACTTCTGGGCTCACTTGGTAAGAGATTAACGTTGTGTCTTGATACAGGTTTGCTGCAATAATCATAACAAGTATCATAGTAACAACTATTACAACACGCCAGATAATAATGTACATATTCTATACGTAATACCTTTATAAATAATAACCATTTGGACACTCAGATCGCAGAAAGAGCAACGTTATCGCTATTTTTTCTATTTACCCGTAAACGAATTACGTCCCTTGGACATAAAATGTCAACGAGTATCATTTTGCGTGCCATAGAGTGCCAGTGGCATTTCTGACGTGGTCATCTCTGTTGAAAGTACGTATACAAATGAAAAACTTACGGTGAAACTCATTGTTGCCGTGTCATGGCTTGTACATGCAACTTCTGGGCTCACTTGGTAAGAGATTAACGTTGTGTCTTGATACAGGTTTGCTGCAATAATCATAACAAGTATCATAGTTACAACCATTACAACACGCCAGATAATAATGTACATATTCTTTACGTAATACCTTTATAAATAATAACCATTTGGACACTCAGATCGCAGAAAGAGCAACGTTATCTCTATTTTTTCTATTTACCCGTAAACGAATTACGTCCCTTGGACATAAAATGTCAACGAGTATCATTTTGCGTGCCATAGAGTGCCAGTGGCATTTCTGACGTGGTCATCTCTGTTGAAAGTACGTATACAAATGAAAAACTTACGGTGAAACTCATTGTTGCCGTGTCATGGCTTGTACATGCAACTTCTGGGCTCACTTGGTAAGAGATTAACGTTGTGTCTTGATACAGGTTTGCTGCAATAATCATAACAAGTATCATAGTAACAACCATTACAACACGCCAGATAATAATGTACATATTCTTTACGTAATACCTTTATAAATAATAACCATTTGGACACTCAGATCACAGAAAGAGCAACGTTATCTCTATTTTTTCTATTTACCCGTAAACGAATTACGTCCCTTGGACATAAAATGTCAACGAGTATCATTTTGCGTGCCATAGAGTGCCAGTGGCATTTCTGACGTGGTCATCTCTGTTGAAAGTACGTATACAAATGAAAACTTACGGTGCAACTCATTGTTGCCGTGTCATGGCTTGTACATGCAACTTCTGGGCTCACTTGGTAAGAGATTAACGTTGTGTCTTGATACAGGTTTGCTGCAATAATCATAACAAGTATCATAGTAACAACCATTACAACACACCAGATAATAATGTACATATTCTTTACGTAATACCTTTATAAATAATAACCATTTGGACACTCAGATCGCAGAAAGAGCAACGTTATCTCTATTTTTTCTATTTACCCGTAAGCGAATTACGTCCCTTGGACATAAAATGTCAACGAGTATCATTTTGCGTGCCATAGAGTGCCAGTGGCATTTCTGACGTGGTCATCTCTGTTGAAAGTACGTATACAAATGAAAAACTTACGGTGAAACTCATTGTTGCCGTGTCATGGCTTGTACATGCAACTTCTGGGCTCACTTGGTAAGAGATTAACGTTGTGTCTTGATACAGGTTTGCTGCAATAATCATAACAAGTATCATAGTAACAACCATTACAACACGCCAGATAATAATGTACATATTCTATACGTAATACCTTTATAAATAATAACCATTTGGACACTCAGATCGCAGAAAGAGCAACGGTATCGCTATTTTTTCTATTTACCCGTAAACGAATTACGTCCCTTGGACACAAAAAAGGTCAACGAGTATCATTTTGCGTGCCATAGAGTGCCAGTGGCATTTCTGACGTGGTCATCTCTGTTGAAAGTACGTATACAAATGAAAAACTTACGGTGAAACTCATTGTTGCCATGTCTTGGCTTGTACATGCAACTTCTGGGCTCACTTGGTAAGAGATTAACGTTGTGTCTTGATACAGGTTTGCTGCAATAATCATAACAAGTATCATAGTAACAACCATTACAACACGCCAGATAATAATGTACATATTCTATACGTAATACCTTTATAAATAATAACCATTTGGACACTCAGATCGCAGAAAGAGCAACGTTATCTCTATTTTTTCTATTTACCCGTAAACGAATTACGTCCCTTGGACATAAAATGTCAACGAGTATCATTTTGTGTGCCATAGAGTGCCAGTGGCATTTCTGACGTGGTCATCTCTGTTGAAAGTACGTATACAAATGAAAACTTACGGTGAAACTCATTGTTGCCGTGTCATGGCTTGTACATGCAACTTCTGGGCTCACTTGGTAAGAGATTAACGTTGTGTCTTGATACAGGTTTGCTGCAATAATCATAACAAGTATCATAGTAACAACCATTACAACACGCCAGATAATAATGTACATATTCTATACGTAATACCTTTATAAATAATAACCATTTGGACACTCAGATCGCAGAAAGAGCAACGTTATCGCTATTTTTTCTATTTACCCGTAAACGAATTACGTCCCTTGGACATAAAATGTCAACGAGTATCATTGTGCGTGCCATAGAGTGCCAGTGGCATTTCTGACGTGGTCATCTCTGTTGAAAGTACGTATACAAATGAAAAACTTACGGTGAAACTCATTGTTGCCGTGTCATGGCTTGTACATGCAACTTCTGGGCTCACTTGGTAAGAGATTAACGTTGTGTCTTGATACAGGTTTGCTGCAATAATCATAACAAGTATCATAGTTACAACCATTACAACACGCCAGATAATAATGTACATATTCTTTACGTAATACCTTTATAAATAATAACCATTTGGACACTCAGATCGCAGAAATAGCAACGTTATCTCTATTTTTTCTATTTACCCGTAAACGAATTACGTCCCTTGGACATAAAATGTCAACGAGTATCATTTTGCGTGCCATAGAGTGCCAGTGGCATTTCTGACGTGGTCATCTCTGTTGAAAGTACGTATACAAATGAAAAACTTACGGTGAAACTCATTGTTGCCGTGTCATGGCTTGTACATGCAACTTCTGGGCTCACTTGGTAAGAGATTAACGTTGTGTCTTGATACAGGTTTGCTGCAATAATCATAACAAGTATCATAGTAACAACCATTACAACACGCCAGATAATAATGTACATATTCTATACGTAATACCTTTATAAATAATAACCATTTGGACACTCAGATCGCAGAAAGAGCAACGTTATCTCTATTTTTTCTATTTACCCGTAAACGAATTACGTCCCTTGGACATAAAATGTCAACGAGTATCATTTTGCGTGCCATAGAGTGCCAGTGGCATTTCTGACGTGGTCATCTCTGTTGAAAGTACGTATACAAATGAAAAACTTTACGGTGAAACTCATTGTTGCCGTGTCATGGCTTGTACATGCAACTTCTGGGCTCACTTGGTAAGAGATTAACGTTGTGTCTTGATACAGGTTTGCTGCAATAATCATAACAAGTATCATAGTAACAACCATTACAACACGCAAGATAATAATGTACATATTCTATACGTAATACCTTTATAAATAATAACCATTTGGACACTCAGATCGCAGAAAGAGCAACGTTATCTCTATTTTTTCTATTTACCCGTAAACGAATTACGTCCCTTGGACATAAAATGTCAACGAGTATCATTTTGCGTGCCATAGAGTGCCAGTGGTATTTCTGACGTGGTAATCTCTGTTGAAAGTACGTATACAAATGAAAAACTTACGGTGAAACTCATTGTTGCCGTGTCATGGCTTGTACATGCAACTTCTGGGCTCACTTGGTAAGAGATTAACGTTGTGTCTTGATACAGGTTTGCTGCAATAATCATAACAAGTATCATAGTAACAACCATAACAACACGCCAGATAATAATGTACATATTCTATACGTTATACCTTTATAAATAATAACCATTTGGACACTCAGATCGCAGAAAGAGCAACGTTATCTCTATTTTTTCTATTTAACCGTACACGGATTACGTCCCTTGGACATCAAATGTCAACAAGTATCATTCTGCGTGCCATAGAGTGCCAGTGGCATTTCTGACATGTGCATCTCTGTTTAAAGTACGTGTACATATGAAAAACTTACGATGGAACTCATTGTTGGCATGTCATGGCTTGTATATGCAACTTCTGGGCTCACTTGATAATATTAACGTTGTGTCTTGATACATGTTAGCTGCAATAATCATAACACTAATCATAGTAACAACCATTACAACACGCCAGATAGTTATGTACATATTCTATACGTAATACCTTTATAAATAATAACCATTTGGACACTCAAATCGCAGAAAAAGCCACGTTATCTCTATTTCTTCTATTTCCCCGTACACGGATTACGTCACTTGGACATCAAATGTCAACAAGTATCATTCTGCGTGCCATAGAGTGCCAGTGGCATTTCTGACCTGTGCATCTCTGTTTAAAGTACGTGTACATATGAAAAACTTACGATGGAACTCATTGTTTGCATGTCATGGCTTGTATATGCAACTTCTGGGCTCACTTGATAATATTAACGTTGTGTCTTGATACATGTTAGCTGCAATAATCATAACACTAATCATAGTAACAACCATTACAACACGACAGATAATATTGTACATATTCTATACGTAATACATTTATAAATAATAACCATTTGGACACTCAGATCGCAGAAAGGGCAACGTTATCTCTATTTTTTCTATTTACCCGTAAACGAATTACGTCCCTTGGACATAAAATGTCAACGAGTATCATTTTGCGTGCCATAGACTGCCAGTGGCATTTCTGACGTGGTCATCTCTGTTGAAAGTACGTATACAAATGAAAAACTTACAGTGAAACTCATTGTTGCCGTGTCATGGCTTGTACATGCAACTTCTGGGCTCACTTGGTAAGAGGTCAACGTTGTGTCTTGATACAGGTTTGCTGCAATAATCATAACAATTATCATAGTAACAACCATTACAACACGCCAGATAATAATGTTCATATTCTATACGTAATACCTTTATAAATAATAACCATTTGGACACTCAGATCGCAGAAAAAGCCACGTTATCTTTATTTCTTCTATTTCCCCGTACACGGTTTACGTCCCTTGGACATCAAATGTCAACAAGTATCATTCTGCGTGCCATAGAGTGCCAGTGGCATTTCTGACCTGTGCATCTCTGTTTAAAGTACGTGTACATATGAAAAACTTACGATGGAACTCATTGTTGGCATGTCATGGCTTGTATATGCAACTTCTGGGCTCACTTGATAAGATTAACGTTGTGTCTTGATACATGATAGCTGCAATAATCATAACACTAATTATAGTAACAACCATTACAACACGACAGATAATATTGTACATATTCAATACGTAATACCTTTATAAATAATAACCATTTGGACACTCAGATCGCAGAAAGAGCAACGTTATCTCTATTTTTTCTATTTACCCGTAAACGAATTACGTCCCTTGGACATAAAATGTCAACGAGTATCATTTTGCGTGCCATAGACTGCCAGTGGCATTTCTGACGTGGTCATCTCTGTTGAAAGTACGTATACAAATGAAAAACTTACGGTGAAACTCATTGTTGCCGTGTCATGGCTTGTACATGCAACTTCTGGGCTCACTTGGTAAGAGGTCAACGTTGTGTCTTGATACAGGTTTGCTGCAATAATCATAACAATTATCATAGTAACAACCATTACAACACGCCAGATAATAATGTACATATTCTATACGTAATACCTTTATAAATAATAACCATTTTGACACTCAGATCGCAGAAAAAGCCACGTTATCTTTATTTCTTCTATTTCCCCGTACACGGATTACGTCCCTTGGACATCAAATGTCAACAAGTATCATTCTGCATGCCATAGAGTGCCAGTGGCATTTCTGACCTGTGAATCTCTGTTTAAAGTACGTGTACATATGAAAAATTTACGATGGAACTCATTGTAGGCATGTCATGGCTTGTATATGCAACTTCTGGGCTCACTTGATAAGATTAACGTTGTGTCTTGATACATGTCAGCTGCAATAATCATAACACTAATCATAGTAACAACCATTACAACACGCCAGATAATAATGTACATATTCTATACGTAATACCTTTATAAATAATAACCATTTGGACACTCAGATCGCAGAAAAAGCCACGTTATCTTTATTTCTTCTATTTCCCCGTACACGGATTACGTCCCTTGGACATCAAATGTCAACAAGCATCATTCTGCGTGCCATAGAGTGCCAGTGGCATTTCTGACCTGTGCATCTCTGTTTAAAGTACGTGTACATATGAAAAACTTACGATGGAACTCATTGTTGGCATGTCATGGCTTGTATATGCAACTTCTGGGCTCACTTGATAATATTAACGTTGTGTCTTGATACATGTTAGCTGCAATAATCATAACACTAATCATAGTAACAACCATTACAACACGACAGATAATAATGTACATATTCTATACGTAATACCTTTATAAATAATAACCATTTGGACACTCAGATCGCAGAAAAAGCCACGTTATCTTTATTTCTTCTATTTCCCCGTACACGGATTACGTCCCTTGGACATCAAATGTCAACAAGTATCATTCTGCATGCCCTAGAGTGCCAGTGGCATTTCTGACCTGTGCATCTCTGTTTAAAGTACGTGTACATATGAAAAACTTACGATGGAACTCATTGTTGGCATGTCATGGCTTGTATATGCAACTTCTTGGCTCACTTGATAAGATTAACGTTGTGTCTTGATACATGTTAGCTGCAATAATCATAACAAGTATCATAGTAACAACCATTACACCACGCAAGATAATAATGTACATATTCTATACGTAATACCTTTATAAATAATAACCATTTGGACACTCAGATCGCAGAAAGAGCAACGTTATCTCTATTTTTTCTATTTACCCGTAAACGAATTACGTCCCTTGGACATAAAATGTCAACGAGTATCATTTTGCGTGCCATAGAGTGCCAGTGGCATTTCTGACGTGGTCATCTCTGTTGAAAGTACGTATACAAATGAAAAACTTACGGTGAAACTCATTGTTGCCGTGTCATGGCTTGTACATGCAACTTCTGGGCTCACTTGGTAAGAGATTAACGTTGTGTCTTGATACAGGTTTGCTGCAATAATCATAACAAGTATCATAGTAACAACCATTACAACACGCCAGATAATAATGTACATATTCTATACGTAATACCTTTATAAATAATAACCATTTGGACACTCAGATCGCAGAAAGAGCAACGTTATCTCTATTTTTTCTATTTACCCGTCCACGGATTACGTCCCTTGGACATCAAATGTCAACAAGTATCATTCTGCGTGCCATAGAGTGCCAGTGGCATTTCTGACATGTGCATCTCTGTTTAAAGTACGTGTACATATGAAAAACTTACGATGGAACTCATTGTTGGCATGTCATGGCTTGTATATGCAACTTCTGGGCTCACTTGATAAGATTAACGTTGTGTCTTGATACATGTTAGCTGCAATAATCATAACACTAATCATAGTAACAACCATTACAACACGACAGATAATAATGTACATATCAATACGTAATACCTTTATAAATAATAACCATTTTGACACTCAGATCGCAGAAAGAGCAACGTTATCTCTATTTTTCTAATTACCCGTAAACGAATTACGTCCCTTGGACATACAATGTCAACGAGTGTCATTTTGCGTGCCATAGACTGCCAGTGGCATTTCTGACGTGGTCATCTCTGTTGAAAGTACGTATACAAATGAAAAACTTACGGTGAAACTCATTGTTGCCGTGTCATGGCTTGTACATGCAACCTCTGGGCTCACTTGGTAAGAGATTAACGTTGTGTCTTGATACAGGTTTACTGCAATAATCATAACAATTATCATAGTAACAACCATTACAACACGCCAGATAGTTATGTACATATTCTATACGTAATACCTTTATAAATAATAACCATTTGGACACTCAAATCGCAGAAAAAGCCACGTTATCTCTATTTCTTCTATTTCCCCGTACACGGATTACGTCACTTGGACATCAAATGTCAACAAGTATCATTCTGCGTGCCATAGAGTGCCAGTGGCATTTCTGACCTGTGCATCTCTGTTTAAAGTACGTGTACATATGAAAAACTTACGATGGAACTCATTGTTGGCATGTCATGGCTTGTATATGCAACTTCTGGGCTCACTTGATAATATTAACGTTGTGTCTTGATACATGTTAGCTGCAATAATCATAACACTAATCATAGTAACAACCATTACAACACGACAGATAATATTGTACATATTCTATACGTAATACATTTATAAATAATAACCATTTGGACACTCAGATCGCAGAAAGGGCAACGTTATCTCTATTTTTTCTATTTACCCGTAAACGAATTACGTCCCTTGGACATAAAATGTCAACGAGTATCATTTTGCGTGCCATAGACTGCCAGTGGCATTTCTGACGTGGTCATCTCTGTTGAAAGTACGTATACAAATGAAAAACTTACAGTGAAACTCATTGTTGCCGTGTCATGGCTTGTACATGCAACTTCTGGGCTCACTTGGTAAGAGATTAACGTTGTGTCTTGATACAGGTTTGCTGCAATAATCATAACAATTATCATAGTAACAACCATTACAACACGCCAGATAATAATGTTCATATTCTATACGTAATACCTTTATAAATAATAACCATTTGGACACTCAGATCGCAGAAAAAGCCACGTTATCTTTATTTCTTCTATTTCCCCGTACACGGTTTACGTCCCTTGGACATCAAATGTCAACAAGTATCATTCTGCGTGCCATAGAGTGCCAGTGGCATTTCTGACCTGTGCATCTCTGTTTAAAGTACGTGTACATATGAAAACTTACGATGGAACTCATTGTTGGCATGTCATGGCTTGTATATGCAACTTCTGGGCTCACTTGATAAGATTAACGTTGTGTCTTGATACATGTTAGCTGCAATAATCATAACACTAATCATAGTAACAACCATTACAACACGACAGATAATATTGTACATATTCAATACGTAATACCTTTATAAATAATAACCATTTGGACACTCAGATCGCAGAAAGAGCAACGTTATCTCTATTTTTTCTATTTACCCGTAAACGAATTACGTCCCTTGGACATAAAATGTCAACGAGTATCATTTTGCGTGCCATAGACTGCCAGTGGCATTTCTGACGTGGTCATCTCTGTTGAAAGTACGTATACAAATGAAAAACTTACGGTGAAACTCATTGTTGCCGTGTCATGGCTTGTACATGCAACTTCTGGGCTCACTTGGTAAGAGGTCAACGTTGTGTCTTGATACAGGTTTGCTGCAATAATCATAACAATTATCATAGTAACAACCATTACAACACGCCAGATAATAATGTACATATTCTATACGTAATACCTTTATAAATAATAACCATTTTGACACTCAGATCGCAGAAAAAGCCACGTTATCTTTATTTCTTCTATTTCCCCGTACACGGATTACGTCCCTTGGACATCAAATGTCAACAAGTATCATTCTGCATGCCATAGAGTGCCAGTGGCATTTCTGACCTGTGAATCTCTGTTTAAAGTACGTGTACATATGAAAAATTTACGATGGAACTCATTGTAGGCATGTCATGGCTTGTATATGCAACTTCTGGACTCACTTGATAAGATTAATGTTGTGTCTTGATACATGTCAGCTGCAATAATCATAACACTAATCATAGTAACAACCATTACAACACGCCAGATAATAATGTACATATTCTATACGTAATACCTTTATAAATAATAACCATTTGGACAATCAGATCGCAGAAAAAGCCACGTTATCTTTATTTCTTCTATTTCCCCGTACACGATTACGTCCCTTGGACATCAAATGTCAACAAGCATCATTCTGCGTGCCATAGAGTGCCAGTGGCATTTCTGACCTGTGCATCTCTGTTTAAAGTACGTGTACATATGAAAAACTTACGATGGAACTCATTGTTGGCATGTCATGGCTTGTATATGCAACTTCTGGGCTCACTTGATAATATTAACGTTGTGTCTTGATACATGTTAGCTGCAATAATCATAACACTAATCATAGTAACAACCATTACAACACGACAGATAATAATGTACATATTCTATACGTAATACCTTTATAAATAATAACCATTTGGACACTCAGATCGCAGAAAAAGCCACGTTATCTTTATTTCTTCTATTTCCCCGTACACGGATTACGTCCCTTGGACATCAAATGTCAACAAGTATCATTCTGCATGCCATAGAGTGCCAGTGCATTTCTGACCTGTGCATCTCTGTTTAAAGTACGTGTACATATGAAAAACTTACGATGGAACTCATTGTTGGCATGTCATGGCTTGTATATGCAACTTCTTGGCTCACTTGATAAGATTAACGTTGTGTCTTGATACATGTTAGCTGCAATAATCATAACACTAATCATAGTAACAACAATTACAACACGCCAGATAATAATGTACATATTCTATACGTAATACCTTTATAAATAATAACCATTTGGACACTCAGATCGCAGAAAAAGCCACGTTATCTTTATTTCTTCTATTTCCCCGTACACGGATTACGTCCCTTGGACATCAAATGTCAACAAGTATCATTCTGCGTGCCATAGAGTGCCAGTGGCATTTCTGACCTGTGCATCTCTGTTTAAAGTACGTGTACATATGAAAAACTTTACGGTGAAACTCATTGTTGCCGTGTCATGGCTTGTACATGCAACTTCTGGGCTCACTTGGTAAGAGATTAACGTTGTGTCTTGATACAGGTTTGCTGCAATAATCATAACAAGTATCATAGTAACAACCATTACACCACGCAAGATAATAATGTACATATTCTATACGT
>JAWPHD010023093.1:0-23115 GCA_037043455.1 Cyrtodaria siliqua | reverse complement strand
GTGTAAGAACTGAATATTTATGCGTAAGAACTGAATATATATGTGTAAGAACTAAATATATATGTGTAAGAACTGAATATATATGTGTAAGAACTGCATATATATGTGCAAGAACTGAATATATATGTGTAAGAACTGAATATATATGCGTAAAAACTGAATATATATGCGTCAGAACTGAATATATATCTGTAAGAACTGAATATATATGTGTAAGAACTGAATATATATGCGTACGAACTGAATATATATGCGTCAAAACTGAATATATATGTGTAAGAACTGAATATATATGCGTCAGAACTGAATATATATGTGTAAGAACTGAATATATATGTGTAAGAACTGAATATATATGCGTAAGAACTGAATATATATGCGTCAAAACTGAATATATATGTGTAAGAACTGAATATATATGTGTGAGAACTGAATATATATGTGTACGAACTGAATATATATGTGTAAGAACTGAATATATATGTGTAATAACTGAATATATATGCGTAAGAACTGAATATATATGTGTAAGAACTAAATATATATGTGTAAGAACTGAATATATATGTGTAAGAACTGAATATATATGTGTAAGAACTGAATATATATGTGTAAGAACTGAATATATATGTGTAAGAACTGAATATATATGCGTAAGAACTGAATATATATGCGTCAGAACTGAATATATATCTGTAAGAACTGAATATATATGTGTAAGAACTGAATATATAAGAACTGAATATATATGCGTCAAAACTGAATATATATGTGTAAGAACTGAATATATATGCGTCAGAACTGAATATATATGTGTAAGAAGTGAATATTTATGCGTAAGAAATGAATATATATACGTAAGAACTGAATATATATTAGAACTGAATATATATGTGTAAAAACTAAATATATATGTGTAAGAACTGAATATATATGTGTAAGAACTGAATATATATGTGTAAGAACTGAATATATATGTGTAAGAACTGAATATATATGTATAAGAACTGAATATATATGTGTAAGAACTGAATATATATGTGTAAGAACTGAATATATATGTGTAAGAACTGAATATATATGTGTAAGAACTGAATATATATGCGTAAGAACTGAATATATATGTGTAAGAACTAAATATATATGTGTAAGAACTGAATATATATATGTAAGAACTGAATATATATGGGTAAGAACTGAATATATATGTGTAAGAACTGAATATATATGTGTAAGAACTGAATATATATGCGTAAGAACTGAATATATATGTGTAAGAACTGAATATATATGTGTAAGAACTGAATATATATGCGTCAGAACTGAATATATATGTGTAAGAAGTGAATATTTATGCGTAAGAAATGAATATATATGCGTCAAAACTGAATATATATGCGTCAGAACTGAATATATATGTGTAAGAAGTGAATATATATGCGTAAGAAATGAATATATATGCGTAAGAACTGAATATATATAAGATTTGAATATATATGTGTAAGAACTGAATATATGTGTAAGAACTGAATATATATGTGTAAGAACTGTATATATATGCGTAAGAACTGAATATATATGCGTAAGAACTGAATATATATGTGTAAGAACTGAATATATATGTGTAAGAACTGAATATATATGTGTAAGAACTGAATATATATGTGTAAGAACTGAATATATATGCGTAAGAACTGAATATATATGTGTAAGAACTAAATATATATGCGTAAGAACTGAATATATATGTGTAAGAACTGAATATAAATGTGTAAGAACTGAATATATATGTGTAAGAACTGACTATATATGTGTAAGAACTGAATATATATGTGTAAGAACTGAATATATATGCGTAAGAACTGAATATATATGCGTCAGAACAGAATAGATATGTGTAAGAACAGAATATATATGCGTAAGAACTGAGTATATATGTGAAAGAACTGAATATATATGTGTAAGAACTGAATATATATGTGTAAGAACTGAATATATATGCGTAAGAACTGAATATATATGCGTAAGAACTGAATATATATGTGTAAGAACTGAATATATATGCATAAGAACTGAATATATGTGTAAGAAATGAATATATATGTATAAGAACTGAATATATATGTGTAAGAACTGAATATATATGTGTAAGAACTGAATATATATGTGTAAGAACTGAAAATATATGTGTAAGAACTGAATATATATGCGTAAGAACTGAATATATATGTGTAAGAACTAAATATATATGTGTAAGAACTGAATATATATGTGTAAGAACTGAATATATATGTGTAAGAACTGAATATATATGTGTAAGAACTGAATATATATGCGTAAGAACTGAATATATATGCGTCAGAACTGAATATATATCTGTAAGAACTGAATATATATGTGTAAGAACTGAATATATATGCGTAAGAACTGAATATATATGCGTCAAAACTGAATATATATGTGTAAGAACTGAATATATATGCGTCAGAACTCAATATATATGTGTAAGAAGTCAATATATATGCGTAAGAAATGAAAATATATACGTAAGAACTGAATATATATTAGAACTGAATATATATGTGTAAGAACTGAATATATATGTGTAAGAACTGAATATATATGTGTAAGAACTGAATATATATGTGTAATAACTGAAAATATATGTATAAGAACTGAATATATATGTGTAAGAACTGAATATATATGCGTAAAAACTGAATATATATGCGTCAAAACTGAATATATATGTGTAAGAACTGAATATATATGCGTCAGAACTGAATATATATGTGTAAGAAGTGAATATATATGCGTAAGAAATGAATATATATACGTAAGAACTGAATATATATTAGAACTGAATATATATGTGTAAGAACTGAATATATATGTGTAAGAACTGAATATATATGTGTAAGAACTGAATATATATGTGTAAGAACTGAATATATATGTGTAAGAACTGAATATATATGTATAAGAACCGAATATATATGTGTAAGAACTGAATATATATGTGTAAGAACTGAATATATATGCGTATGAACTGAATATATATAAGAACTGAATATATATGCGTAAGAACTGAATATAAATGTGTAAGAACTGAATATATATTTGTAAGAACTGAATATATATGTGTAATAACTGAATATATATGTGTAAGAACTGAATATATATGCGTCAGAACTGAATATATATGCGTAAGAACTGAATATAAATGTGTAAGAACTGAATATATATGCATAAGAACTGAATATATATGTGTAAGAACTGAATATATATGTGTAAGAACTGAATATATATGTGTAAGAACTGAATATATATGCTTAAGAACTGAATATATATATGCGTAAGAACGCCATATATATGTGTAAGAACTGAATATATATGCGTCAGAACGGAATATATATGCGTCAAAACTGAATATATATGCGTCAGAACTGAATATATATGTGTAAGAAGTGAATATATATGCGTAAGAAATGAATATATATGCGTAAGAACTGAATATATATTAGATCTGAATATATATGTGTAAGAACTGAATATATATGTGTAAGAACTGAATATATATGTGTAAGAACTGAATATATACGCGTAAGAACTGAATATATATGCGTAAGAACTGAATATATATGCGTAAGAACTGAATATATATGTGTAAGAACTAAATATATATGTGTAAGAACTGAATATATATGTGTAAGAACTGAATATATATGTGTAAGAACTGAATATATATGTGTATGAACTGAATATATATGTGTAAAAACTGAATATATATGCGTAAGAACTGAATATATATGCGTCAGAACTGAATATATATCTTTAAGAACTGAATATATATGTGTAAGTGCTGAATATATAGGCGTAAGAACTGAATATATATGCGTCAAAACTGAATATATATGTGTAAGAACTGAATATATATGCGTCAGAACTGAATATATATGTGTAAGAAGTGAATATATATGCGTAAGAAATGAATATATATACGTAAGAACTGAATATATATTAGAACTGAATATATATGTGTAAGAACTGAATATATATGTGTAAGAACTGAATATATATGTGTAAGAACTGAATATATATGTGTAAGAACTGAATATATATGTGTAAGAACTGAATATATATACGTAAGAACTGAATATATATGCGTAAGAACTGAATATATATGTGTAAGAACTGAATATATAAGCATAAGAACTGAATATATATGTGTAAGAACTGAATATATATGTATAAGAACTGAATATATATGGGTAAGAACTGAATATATATGTGTAAGAACTGAATATATATGTGTAAGAACTGAATATATATGCGTAAGAACTGAATATATATGTGTAAGAACTAAATATATATGTGTAAGAACTGAATATATATGTGTAAGAACTGAATATAAATGTGTAAGAACTGAATATATATGTGTAAGAACTGAATATATATGTGTAAGAACTGAATATATATGTGTAAGAACTGAATATATATGCGTAAGAACTGAATATATATGCGTCAGAACAGAATATATATGTGTAAGAACAGAATATATATGCGTAAGAACTGAATATATATGCGTAAGAACTGAATATATATAAGAACTGAATATATATGCATAAGAACTGAGTATATATGTGAAAAAACTGAATATATATGTGTAAGAACTGAATATATATGTGTAAGAACTGAATATATATGCGTAAGAACTGAATATATATGCGTAAGATCTGAATATATATGTGTAAGAACTGAATATATATGCATAAGAACTGAATATATGTGTAAGAAATGAATATATATGTATAAGAACTGAATATATATGTGTAAGAACTGAATATATATGTGTAAAATATATATGTGTAAGAACTGAAAATATATGTGTAAGAACTGAATATATATTCGTAAGAACTGAATATATATGTGTAAGAACTAAATATATATGTGTAAGAACTGAATATATATGTGTAAGAACTGAATATATATGTGTAAGAACTGAATATATATGTGTAAGAACTGAATATATATGCGTAAGAACTGAATATATATGCGTCAGAACTGAATATATATCTGTAAGAACTGAATATATATGTGTAAGAACTGAATATATATGCGTAAGAACTGAATATATATGCGTCAAAACTGAATATATATGTGTAAGAACTGAATATATATGCGTCAGAACTGAATATATATGTGTAAGAAGTCAATATATATGCGTAAGAAATGAAAATATATACGTAAGAACTGAATATATATTAGAACTGAATATATATGTGTAAGAACTGAATATATATGTGTAAGAACTGAATATATATGTGTAAGAACTGAATATATATGTGTAATAACTGAATATATATGTATAAGAACTGAATATATATGTGTAAGAACTGAATATATATGCGTAAGAACTGAATATATATGCGTCAAAACTGAATATATATGTGTAAGAACTGAATATATATGCGTCAGAACTGAATATATATGTGTAAGAAGTGAATATATATGCGTAAGAAATGAATATATATACGTAAGAACTGAATATATATTAGAAGTGAATATATATGTGTAAGAACTGAATATATATGTGTAAGAACTGAATATATATGTGTAAGAACTGAATATATATGTGTAAGAACTGAATATATATGTGTAAGAACTGAATATATATGTATAAGAACCGAATATATATGTGTAAGAACTGAATATATATGTGTTAGAACTGAATATATATGCGTATGAACTGAATATATATAAGAACTGAATATATATGCGTAAGAACTGAATATATATGTGTAAGAACTGAATATATATTTGTAAGAACTGAATATATATGTGTAATAACTGAATATATATGTGTAAGAACTGAATATATATGCGTCAGAACTGAATATATATGCGTAAGAACTGAATATAAATGTGTAAGAACTGAATATATATGCATAAGAACTGAATATATATGTGTAAGAACTGAATATATATGTGTAAGAACTGAATATATATGTGTAAGAACTGAATATATATGCTTAAGAACTGAATATATATGCGTAAGAACGCAATATATATGTGGAAGAGCTGAATATATATGCGTCAGAACGGAATATATATGCGTCAAAACTGAATATATATGCGTCAGAACTGAATATATATGTGTAAGAAGTGAATATATATGCGTAAGAAATGAATATATATGCGTAAGAACTGAATATATATAAGATTTGAATATATATGTGTAAGAACTGAATATATGTGTAAGAACTGAATATATATGTGTAAGAACTGTATATATATGCGTAAGAACTGAATATATATGCGTAAGAACTGAATATATATGTGTAAGAACTGAATATATATGTGTAAGAACTGAATATATATGCGTAAGAACTGAATATATATGCGTAAGAACTGAATATATATGTGTAAGAACTGAATATATATGCATAAGAACTGAATATATATGTGTAAGAACTGAATATATATGTGTAAGAACTGAATATATATGTGTAAGAACTGAATATATATGCTTAAGAACTGAATATATATGCGTAAGAACGCAATATATATGTGTAAGAACTGAATATATATGCGTCAGAACGGAATATATATGCGTCAAAACTGAATATATATGCGTCAGAACTGAATATATATGTGTAAGAAGTGAATATATATGCGTAAGAAATGAATATATATGCGTAAGAACTGAATATATATAAGATCTGAATATATATGTGTAAGAACTGAATATATATGTGTAAGAACTGTATATATATGTGTAAGAACTGAATATATACGCGTAAGAACTGAATATATATGCGTAAGAACTGAATATATATGCGTAAGAACTGAATATATATGTGTAAGAACTGAATATATATGTGTAAGAACTGAATATATATGTGTAAGAACTGAATATATATGCGTAAGAACTGAATATATATGTGTAAGAACTAAATATATATGTGTAAGAACTGAATATATATGTGTAAGAACTGAATATAAATGTGTAAGAACTGAATATATATGTGTAAGAACTGACTATATATGTGTAAGAACTGAATATATATGTGTAAGAACTGAATATATATGCGTAAGAACTGAATATAAAGTGCGTCAGAACAGAATATATATGTGTAAGAACAGAATATATATGCGTAAGAACTGAGTATATATGTGAAAGAACTGAATATATATGTGTAAGAACTGAATATATATGTGTAAGAACTGAATATATATGCGTAAGAACTGAATATATATGCGTAAGAACTGAATATATATGTGTAAGAACTGAATATATATGCATAAGAACTGAATATATGTGTAAGAAATGAATATATATGTATAAGAACTGAATATATATGTGTAAGAACTGAATATATATGTGTAAGAACTGAATATATATGTGTAAGAACTGAAAATATATGTGTAAGAACTGAATATATATGCGTAAGAACTGAATATATATGTGTAAGAACTAAATATATATGTGTAAGAACTGAATATATATGTGTAAGAACTGAATATATATGTGTAAGAACTGAATATATATGTGTAAGAACTGAATATATATGCGTAAGAACTGAATATATATGCGTCAGAACTGAATATATATCTGTAAGAACTGAATATATATGTGTAAGAACTGAATATATATGCGTAAGAACTGAATATATATGCGTCAAAACTGAATATATATGTGTAAGAACTGAATATATATGCGTCAGAACTCAATATATATGTGTAAGAAGTCAATATATATGCGTAAGAAATGAAAATATATACGTAAGAACTGAATATATATTAGAACTGAATATATATGTGTAAGAACTGAATATATATGTGTAAGAACTGAATATATATGTGTAAGAACTGAATATATATGTGTAATAACTGAATATATATGTATAAGAACTGAATATATATGTGTAAGAACTGAATATATATGCGTAAAAACTGAATATATATGCGTCAAAACTGAATATATATGTGTAAGAACTGAATATATATGCGTCATAACTGAATATATATGTGTAAGAAGTGAATATATATGCGTAAGAAATGAATATATATACGTAAGAACTGAATATATATTAGAACTGAATATATATGTGTAAGAACTGAATATATATGTGTAAGAACTGAATATATATGTGTAAGAACTGAATATATATGTGTAAGAACTGAATATATATGTGTAAGAACTGAATATATATGTATAAGAACCGAATATATATGTGTAAGAACTGAATATATATGTGTAAGAACTGAATATATATGCGTATGAACTGAATATATATAAGAACTGAATATATATGCGTAAGAACTGAATATAAATGTGTAAGAACTGAATATATATTTGTAAGAACTGAATATATATGTGTAATAACTGAATATATATGTGTAAGAACTGAATATATATGCGTCAGAACTGAATATATATGCGTAAGAACTGAATATAAATGTGTAAGAACTGAATATATATGCATAAGAACTGAATATATATGTGTAAGAACTGAATATATATGTGTAAGAACTGAATATATATGTGTAAGAACTGAATATATATGCTTAAGAACTGAATATATATGCGTAAGAACGCCATATATATGTGTAAGAACTGAATATATATGCGTCAGAACGGAATATATATGCGTCAAAACTGAATATATATGCGTCAGAACTGAATATATATGTGTAAGAAGTGAATATATATGCGTAAGAAATGAATATATATGCGTAAGAACTAAATATATATAAGATCTGAATATATATGTGTAAGAACTGAATATATATGTGTAAGAACTGAATATATATGTGTAAGAACTGAATATATACGCGTAAGAACTGAATATATATGCGTAAGAACTGCATATATATGCGTAAGAACTGAATATATATGTGTAAGAACTAAATATATATGTGTAAGAACTGAATATATATGTGTAAGAACTGAATATATATGTGTAAGAACTGAATATATATGTGTATGAACTGAATATATATGTGTAAAAACTGAATATATATGCGTAAGAACTGAATATATATGCGTCAGAACTGAATATATATCTTTAAGAACTGAATATATATGTGTAAGTGCTGAATATATATGCGTAAGAACTGAATATATATGCGTCAAAACTGAATATATATGTGTAAGAACTGAATATATATGCGTCAGAACTGAATATATATGTGTAAGAAGTGAATATATATGCGTAAGAAATGAATATATATACGTAAGAACTGAATATATATTAGAACTGAATATATATGTGTAAGAACTGAATATATATGTGTAAGAACTGAATATATATGTGTAAGAACTGAATATATATGTGTAAGAACTGAATATATATGTGTAAGAACTGAATATTTATACGTAAGAACTGAATATATATGCGTAAGAACTGAATATATATGTGTAAGAACTGAATATATATGCATAAGAACTGAATATATATGTGTAAGAACTGAATATATATGTATAAGAACTGAATATATATGGGTAAGAACTGAATATATATGTGTAAGAACTGAATATATATGTGTAAGAACTGAATATATATGTGTAAGAACTGAATATATATGCGTAAGAACTGAATATATATGTGTAAGAACTAAATATATATGTGTAAAAACTAAATATATATGTGTAAGAACTGAATATATATGTGTAAGAACTGAATATATATGTGTAAGAACTGAATATATATGTGTAAGAACTGAATATATATGTGTAAGAACTGAATATATATGCGTAAGAACTGAATATATATGCGTCAGAACTGAATATATATGTGTAAGAACAGAATATATATGCGTAAGAACTGAATATATATGCGTAAGAACTGAATATATATAAGAACTGAATATATATGCATAAGAACTGAGTATATATGTGAAAGAACTGAATATATATGTGTAAGAACTGAATATATATGTGTAAGAACAGAATATATATGCGTAAGAACTGAATATATATGCGTAAGAACTGAATATATATGTGTAAGAACTGAATATATATGCATAAGAACTGAATATATGTGTAAGAAATGAATATATATGTATAAGAACTGAATATATATGTGTAAGAACTGAATATATATGTGTAAGAACTGAATATATATGTGTAAGAACTGAATATATATGTGTAAGAACTGAATATTTATGCGTAAGAACTGAATATATATGTGTAAGAACTAAATATATATGTGTAAGAACTGAATATATATGTGTAAGAACTGCATATATATGTGAAAGAACTGAATATATATGTGTAAGAACTGAATATATATGCGTAAGAACTGAATATATATGCGTCAGAACTGAATATATATCTGTAAGAAATGAATATATATGTGTAAGAACTGAATATATATGCGTACGAACTGAATATATATGCGTAAGAACTGAATATATATGCGTCAGAACTGAATATATATCTGTAAGAAATGAATATATATGTGTAAGAACTGAATATATATGCGTACGAACTGAATATATATGCGTCAAAATTGAATATATATGTGTAAGAACTGAATATATATGCGTCTGAACTGAATATATATGTGTAAGAACTGAATATATATGCGTCAGAACTGAATATATATGTGTAAGAACTGAATATATATGTGTAAGAACTGAATATATATGCGTAAGAACTGAATATATATGCGTCAAAACTGAATATATATGTGTAAGAACTGAATATATATGTGTAAGAACTGAATATATATGTGTAAGAACTGATTACATATGTGTAAGAACTGAATATATATGTGTAATAACTGAATATATATGCGTAAGAACTGAATATATATGTGTAAGAACTAAATATATATGTGTAAGAACTGAATATATATGTGTAAGAACTGAATATATATGTGTAAGAACTGAATATATATGTGTAAGAGCTGAATATATATGTGTAAGAACTGAATATATATGCGTAAGAACTGAATATATATGCGTAAGAACGGAAAATATATGCTATAAGAACGGAATATATTTGTGTAAGAACTGAATATATATGTGTAAGAACGGAATATGATGTGTATATGTGTAAGAACTGAATATATATGTGTAAGAACTGAATATATATGTGTAAGAAGGAATATATATGTGTCAGAACTGAATATATATGTGTAAGAAGTGAATATATATGCGTAAGAATATATACGTAAGAACTGAATATATATTAGAACTGAATATATATGTGTAAAAACTAAATATATATGTGTAAGAACTGAATATATATGTGTAAGAACTGAATATATATGTGTAAGAACTGAATATATATGTGTAAGAACTGAATATATATGTATAAGAACTGAATATATATGTGTAAGAACTGAATATATATGTGTAAGAACTGAATATATATGTGTAAGAACTGAATATATATGTGTAAGAACTGAATATATATGCGTAAGAACTGAATATATATGTGTAAGAACTAAATATATATGTGTAAGAACTGAATATATATATGTAAGAACTGAATATATATGGGTAAGAACTGAATATATATGTGTAAGAACTGAATATATATGTGTAAGAACTGAATATATATGCGTAAGAACTGAATATATATGTGTAAGAACTGAATATATATACGTAAGAAATGAATATATATGCGTAAGAACTGAATATATATGTGTAAGAACTGAATATATATGCATAAGAACTGAATATCTATGTGTAAAAACTGAATATATATGTATAAGAACTGAATATATATGTGTAAGAACTGAATATATATGTGTAAGAACTGAATATATATGTGTAAGAACTGAATATATATGTGTAAGAACTGAATATATATGCGTAAGAACTGAATATATATGTGTAAGAACTAATTATATATGTGTAAGAACTGAATATATATGTGTAAGAACTGAATATATATGTGTAAGAACTGAATATATATGTGTAAGAACTGAATATATATGTGTAAGAACTGAATATATATGCGTAAGAACTGAATATATATGCGTCAGAACAGAATATATATGTGTAAGAACAGAATATATATGCGTAAGAACTGAATATATATGCGTAAGAACTGAATATATATAAGAACTGAATATATATGCATAAGAACTGAGTATATATGTGAAAGAACTGAATATATATGTGTAAGAACTGAATATATATGTGTAAGAACTGAATATATATGCGTAAGAACTGAATATATATGCGTAAGAACTGAATATATATGTGTAAGAACTGAATATATATGCATAAGAACTGAATATATGTGTAAGAAATGAATATATATGTATAAGAACTGAATATATATGTGTAAGAACTGAATATATATGTGTAAGAACTGAATATATATGTGTAAGAACTGAAAATATATGTGTAAGAACTGAATATATATGCGTAAGAACTGAATATATATGTGTAAGAAATAAATAGCTATGTGTAAGAACTGAATATATATGTGTAAGAACTGAATATATATGTGTAAGAACTGAATATATATGTGTAAGAACTGAATATATATGCGTAAGAACTGAATATATATGCGTCAGAACTGAATATATATCTGTAAGAACTGAATATATATGTGTAAGAACTGAATATATATGCGTAAGAACTGAATATATATGCGTCAAAACTGAATATATATGTGTAAGAACTGAATATATATGCGTCAGAACTGAATATATATGTGTAAGAAGTCAATATATATGCGTAAGAAATGAAAATATATACGTAAGAACTGAATATATATTAGAACTGAATATATATGTGTAAGAACTGAATATATATGTGTAAGAACTGAATATATATGTGTAAGAACTGAATATATATGTGTAATAACTGAATATATATGTATAAGAACTGAATATATATGTGTAAGAACTGAATATATATGTGTAAGAACTGAATATATATGTGTAAGAAGTGAATATATATGCGTAAGAAATGAATATATATACGTAAGAACTGAATATATATTAGAACTGAATATATATGTGTAAAAACTAAATATATATGTGTAATAACTGAATATATATGTGTAAGAACTGAATATATATGTGTAAGAACTGAATATATATGTGTAAGAACTGAATATATATGTATAAGAACTGAATATATATGTGTAAGAACTGAATATATATGTGTAAGAACTGAATATATATGTGTAAGAACTGTATATATATGTGTAAGAACTGAATATATATGCGTAAGAACTGAATATATATGTGTAAGAACTAAATATATATGTGTAAGAACTGAATATATATATGTAAGAACTGAATATATATGTGTAAGAACTGAATATATATGTGTAAGAACTGAATATATATGCGTCAGAACTGAATATATATGCGTAAGAACTGAATATATATGTGTAAGAACTGAATATATATACGTAAGAAATGAATATATATGCGTAAGAACTGAATATATATGTGTAAGAACTGAATATATATGCATAAGAACTGAATATATATGTGTAAGAACTGAATATATATGTATAAGAACTGAATATATATGTGTAAGAACTGAATATATATGTGTAAGAACTGAATATATATGTGGAAGAACTGAATATATATGCGTAAGAACTGAATATATATGTGTAAGAACTGAATATATATGTATAAGAACTGAATATATATGTGTAAGAACTGAATATATATGTGTTAGAACTGAATATATATGTGTAAGAACTGAATATATATGTGTAAGAACTGAATATATATACGTAAGAACTGAATATATATGTGTAAGAACTGAATATATATGTGAAAGAACTGAATATATATGTGTAAGAACTGAATATATATGTGTAAGAACTGAATATATATGCGTAGGAACTGAATATATATGCGTCAGAACAGAATATATATGTGTAAGAACAGAATATATATGCGTAAGAACTGAATATATATGCGTAAGAACTGAATATATATAAGAACTGAATATATATGCATAAGAACTGGGTATATATGTGAAAGAACTGAATATATATGTGTAAGAACTGAATATATATGTGTAAGAACTGAATATATATGCGTAAGAACTGAATATATATGCGTAAGAACTGAATATATATGTGTAAGAACTGAATATATATGCATAAGAACTGAATATATGTGTAAGAAATGAATATATATGTATAAGAACTGAATATATATGTGTAAGAACTGAATATATATGTGTAAGAACTGAATATATATGTGTAAGAACTGAATATATATGTGTAAGAACTGAATATATATGCGTTAGAACTGAATATATATGCGTCAGAACTGAATATATATCTGTAAGAACTGAATATATATGTGTAAGAACTGAATATATATGCGTAAGAACTGAATATATATGCGTCAAAACTGAATATATATGTGTAAGAACTGAATATATATGCGTCAGAACTGAATATATATGTGTAAGAAGTCAATATATATGCGTAAGAAATGAAAATATATACGTAAGAACTGAATATATATTAGAACTGAATATATATGTGTAAGAACTGAATATATATGTGTAAGAACTGAATATATATGTGTAAGAATTGAATATATATGTGTAAGAACTGAATATATATGTGTAATAACTGAATATATATGTATAAGAACTGAATATATATGTGTAAGAATTGAATATATATGTGTAAGAACTGAATATATATGTGTAAGAACTGAATATATATGTGTAAGAACTGAATATATATGCGTAAGAACTGAATATATATGTGTAAGAACTAAATATGTATGTGTAAGAACTGAATATATATGTGTAAGAACTGAATATATATGTGTAAGAACTGAATATATATGTGTAAGAACTGAATATATATGTGTAAGAGCTGAATATATATGCGTAAGAACTGAATATATATGCGTCAGAACTGAATATATATGTGTAAGAACAGAATATATATGCGTAAGAACTGAATATATATGCGTAAGAACTGAATATATATAAGAACTGAATATATATGCATAAGAACTGAGTATATATGTGAAAGAACTGAATATATATGTGTAAGAACTGAATATATATGTGTAAGAACTGAATATATATGCGTAAGAACTGAATATATATGCGTAAGAACTGAATATATATGTGTAAGAACTGAACATATATGCATAAGAACTGAATATATGTGTAAGAAATGAATATATATGTATAAGAACTGAATATATATGTGTTAGAACTGAATATATATGTGTAAGAACTGAATATATATGTGTAAGAACTGAAGTGTAAGAACTGAATATATATGTGTAAGAACTGAATATATATGTGTAAGAACTGAATATATATGCGTAAGAACTGAATATATATGTGTAAGAACTAAATATATATGTGTAAGAACTGAATATATATGTGTAAGAACTGAATATATATGTGTAAGTACTGAATATATATGTGTAAGAACTGAATATATATGTGTAAGAACTGAATATATATGTGTAAGAACTGAATATATATGCGTAAGAACTGAATATATATGCGTCAGAACAGAATATATATGTGTAAGAACAGAATATATATGCGTAAGAACTGAATATATATGCGTAAGAACTGAATATATATAAGAACTGAATATATATGCATAAGAACTGAGTATATATGTGAAAGAACTGAATATATATGTGTAAGAACTGAATATATATGTGTAAGAACTGAATATATATGCGTAAGAACTGAATATATATGCGTAAGAACTGAATATATATGTGTAAGAACTGAATATATATGCATAAGAAGTGAATATATGTGTAAGAAATGAATATATATGTATAAGAACTGAATATATATGTATAAGAACTGAATATATATGTGTAAGAACTGAATATATATGTGTAAGAACTGAAAATATATGTGTAAGAACTGAATATATATGCGTAAGAACTGAATATATATGTGTAAGAACTAAATATATATGTGTAAGAACTGAATATATATGTGTAAGAACTGAATATATATGTGTAAGAACTGAATATATATGTGTAAGAACTGAATATATATGCGTAAGAACTGAATATATATGCGTCAGAACTGAATATATATCTGTAAGAACTGAATATATATGTGTAAGAACTGAATATATATGCGTAAGAACTGAATATATATGCGTCAAAACTGAATATATATGTGTAAGAACTGAATATATATGTGTAAGAAGTCAATATATATGCGTAAGAAATGAAAATATATACGTAAGAACTGAATATATATTTTTACTGAATATATATGTGTAAGAAATGAATATATATGTGTAAGAACTGAATATATATGTGTAAGAACTGAATATATATGTGTAAGAACTGATTATATATGTGTAATAACTGAATATATAGGTATAAGAACTGAATATATATGTGTAAGAACTGAATATATATGTGTAAGAATTGAATATATATGTGTAAGAACTGAATATATATGTGTAAGAACTGAATATATATGTGTAAGAACTGAATATATATGCGTAAGAACTGAATATATATGTGTAAGAACTAAATATGTATGTGTAAGAACTGAATATATATGTGTAAGAACTGAATATATATGTGTAAGAACTGAATATATATGTGTAAGAACTGAATATATATGTGTAAGAGCTGAATATATATGCGTAAGAACTGAATATATATGCGTCAGAACTGAATATATATGTGTAAGAACAGAATATATATGCGTAAGAACTGAATATATATGCGTAAGAACTGAATATATATAAGAACTGAATATATATGCATAAGAACTGAGTATATATGTGAAAGAACTGAATATATATGTGTAAGAACTGAATATATATGTGTAAGAACTGAATATATATGCGTAAGAACTGAATATATATGCGTAAGAACTGAATATATATGTGTAAGAACTGAACATATATGCATAAGAACTGAATATATGTGTAAGAAATGAATATATATGTATAAGAACTGAATATATATGTGTTAGAACTGAATATATATGTGTAAGAACTGAATATATATGTGTAAGAACTGAAGTGTAAGAACTGAATATATATGTGTAAGAACTGAATATATATGTGTAAGAACTGAATATATATGCGTAAGAACTGAATATATATGTGTAAGAACTAAATATATATGTGTAAGAACTGAATATATATGTGTAAGAACTGAATATATATGTGTAAGTACTGAATATATATGTGTAAGAACTGAATATATATGTGTAAGAACTGAATATATATGTGTAAGAACTGAATATATATGCGTAAGAACTGAATATATATGCGTCAGAACAGAATATATATGTGTAAGAACAGAATATATATGCGTAAGAACTGAATATATATGCGTAAGAACTGAATATATATAAGAACTGAATATATATGCATAAGAACTGAGTATATATGTGAAAGAACTGAATATATATGTGTAAGAACTGAATATATATGTGTAAGAACTGAATATATATGCGTAAGAACTGAATATATATGCGTAAGAACTGAATATATATGTGTAAGAACTGAATATATATGCATAAGAAGTGAATATATGTGTAAGAAATGAATATATATGTATAAGAACTGAATATATATGTATAAGAACTGAATATATATGTGTAAGAACTGAATATATATGTGTAAGAACTGAAAATATATGTGTAAGAACTGAATATATATGCGTAAGAACTGAATATATATGTGTAAGAACTAAATATATATGTGTAAGAACTGAATATATATGTGTAAGAACTGAATATATATGTGTAAGAACTGAATATATATGTGTAAGAACTGAATATATATGCGTAAGAACTGAATATATATGCGTCAGAACTGAATATATATCTGTAAGAACTGAATATATATGTGTAAGAACTGAATATATATGCGTAAGAACTGAATATATATGCGTCAAAACTGAATATATATGTGTAAGAACTGAATATATATGTGTAAGAAGTCAATATATATGCGTAAGAAATGAAAATATATACGTAAGAACTGAATATATATTTTTACTGAATATATATGTGTAAGAAATGAATATATATGTGTAAGAACTGAATATATATGTGTAAGAACTGAATATATATGTGTAAGAACTGATTATATATGTGTAATAACTGAATATATAGGTATAAGAACTGAATATATATGTGTAAGAACTGAATATATATGTGTAAGAACTGAATATATATGTGTAAGAACTGAATATATATGTGTAAGAACTGAATATATATGTGTAAGAACTGAATATATATGCGTAAGAACTGAATATATATGCGTCAGAACTGAATATATATGTGTAAGAACAGAATATATATGCGTAAGAACTGAATATATATGCGTAAGAACTGAATATATATAAGAACTGAATATATATGCATAAGAACTGAGTATATATGTGAAAGAACTGAATATATATGTGTAAGAACTGAATATATATGTGTAAGAACTGAATATATATTCGTAAGAACTGAAAATATATGCGTAAGAACTGAATATATATGTGTAAGAACTGAATATATATGCATAAGAACTGAATATATGTGTAAGAAATGAATAAATATGTATAAGAACTGAATATATATGTGTAAGAACTGAATATATATGTGTAAGAACTGAATATATATGTGTAAGAACTGAATATATATGTGTAAGAACTGAATATATATGCGTAAGAACTGAATATATATGTGTAAGAACTATATATATATGTGTAAGAACTGAATATATATGTGTAAGAACTGAATATATATGTGTAAGAACTGAATATATATGTGTAAGAACTGAATATATATGCGTAAGAACTGAATATATATGCGTCAGAACTGAATATATATCTGTAAGAACTGAATATATATGTGTAAGAACTGAATATATATGCGTAAGAACTGAATATATATGCGTCAAAACTGAATATATATGTGTAAGAACTGAATATATATGCGTCAGAACTGAATATATATGTGTAAGAAGTCAATATATATGCGTAAGAAATGAAAATATATACGTAAGAACTGAATATATATTAGAACTGAATATATATGTGTAAGAACTGAATATATATGTGTAAGAACTGAATATATATGTGTAAGAACTGAATATATATGTGTAAGAACTGAATATATATGTGTTATAACTGAATATATATGTATAATACCTGAATATATATGTGTAAGAACTGAATATATATGTGTAAGAACTGAATATATATGCATAATAAATGAGTATATATGTGAAAGAACTGAATATATATGTGTAAGAACTGAATATATATGTGTAAAAACTGATTATATATGCGTAAGAACTGAATATATATGCGTAAGAACTGAATATATATGTGTAAGAACTGAATATATATGCATAAGAACTGAATATATGTGTAAGAAATGAATATATATGTATAAGAACTGAATATATATGTGTAAGAACTGAATATATATGTGTAAGAACTGAATATATATGTGTAAGAACTGAATATATATGTGTAAGAACTGAATATATATGCGTAAGAACTGAATATATATGTGTAAGAACTAAATATATATGTGTAAGAACTGAATATATATGTGTAAGAACTGAATATATATGTGTAATAACTGAATATATATGTATAAGAACTGAATATATATGTGTAAGAACTGAATATATATGTGTAAGAACTGAATATATATGTGTAAGAACTGAATATATATGTGTAAGAACTGAATATATATGCGTAAGAACTGAATATATATGTGTAAGAACTAAATATATATGTGTAAGAACTGAATATATATGTGTAAGAACTGAATATATATGTGTAAGAACTGAATATATATGTGTAAGAACTGAATATATATGTGTAAGAGCTGAATATATATGCGTAAGAACTGAATATATATGCGTCAGAACTGAATATATATGTGTAAGAACAGAATATATATGCGTAAGAACTGAATATATATGCGTAAGAACTGAATATATATAAGAACTGAATATATATGCATAAGAACTGAGTATATATGTGAAAGAACTGAATATATATGTGTAAGAACTGAATATATATGTGTAAGAACTGAATATATATGCGTAAGAACTGAATATATATGCGTAAGAACTGAATATATATGTGTAAGAACTGAATATATATGCATAAGAACTGAATATATGTGTAAGAAATGAATATATATGTATAAGAACTGAATATATATGTATAAGAACTGAATATATATGTGTAAGAACTGAATATATATGTGTAAGAACTGAAAATATATGTGTAAGAACTGAATATATATGCCTAAGAACTGAATATATATGCGTAAGAACTGAATATATATGTGTAAGAACTAAATATATATGTGTAAGAACTGAATATATATGTGTAAGAACTGAATATATATGCGTAAGAACTGAATATATATGCGTCAGAACTGAATATATATCTGTAAGAACTGAATATATATGTGTAAGAACTGAATATATATGCGTAAGAACTGAATATATATGCGTCAAAACTGAATATATATGTGTAAGAACTGAATATATATGTGTAAGAAGTCAATATATATGCGTAAGAAATGAAAATATATACGTAAGAACTGAATATATATTAGAACTGAATATATATGTGTAAGAAATGAATATATATGTGTAACAACTGAATATATATGTGTAAGAACTGAATATATATGTGTAAGAACTGATTATATATGTGTAATAACTGAATATATAGGTATAAGAACTGAATATATATGTGTAAGAACTGAATATATATGTGTAAGAACTGAATATATATGTGTAAGAACTGAATATATATGTGTAAGAACTGAATATATATGTGTAAGAACTGAATATATATGCGTAAGAACTGAATATATATGCGTCAGAACTGAATATATATGTGTAAGAACAGAATATATATGCGTAAGAACTGAATATATATGCGTAAGAACTGAATATATATAAGAACTGAATATATATGCATAAGAACTGAGTATATATATGAAAGAACTGAATATATATGTGTAAGAACTGAATATATATGTGTAAGAACTGAATATATATTCGTAAGAACTGAAAATATATGCGTAAGAACTGAATATATATGTGTAAGAACTGAATATATATGCATAAGAACTGAATATATGTGTAAGAAATGAATAAATATGTATAAGAACTGAATATATATGTGTAAGAACTGAATATATATGTGTAAGAACTGAATATATATGTGTAAGAACTGAATATATATGTGTAAGAACTGAATATATATGCGTAAGAACTGAATATATATGTGTAAGAACTATATATATATGTGTAAGAACTGAATATATATGTGTAAGAACTGAATATATATGTGTAAGAACTGAATATATATGTGTAAGAACTGAATATATATGCGTAAGAACTGAATATATATGCGTCAGAACTGAATATATATCTGTAAGAACTGAATATATATGTGTAAGAACTGAATATATATGCGTAAGAACTGAATATATATGCGTCAAAACTGAATATATATGTGTAAGAACTGAATATATATGCGTCAGAACTGAATATATATGTGTAAGAAGTCAATATATATGCGTAAGAAATGAAAATATATACGTAAGAACTGAATATATATTAGAACTGAATATATATGTGTAAGAACTGAATATATATGTGTAAGAACTGAATATATATGTGTAAGAACTGAATATATATGTGTAAGAACTGAATATATATGTGCTATAACTGAATATATATGTATAATACCTGAATATATATGTGTAAGAACTGAATATATATGTGTAAGAACTGAATATATATGCATAATAAATGAGTATATATGTGAAAGAACTGAATATATATGTGTAAGAACTGAATATATATGTGTAAAAACTGATTATATATGCGTAAGAACTGAATATATATGCGTAAGAACTGAATATATATGTGTAAGAACTGAATATATATGCATAAGAACTGAATATATGTGTAAGAAATGAATATATATGTATAAGAACTGAATATATATGTGTAAGAACTGAATATATATGTGTAAGAACTGAATATATATGTGTAAGAACTGAATATATATGTGTAAGAACTGAATATATATGCGTAAGAACTGAATATATATGTGTAAGAACTAAATATATATGTGTAAGAACTGAATATATATGTGTAAGAACTGAATATATATGTGTAATAACTGAATATATATGTATAAGAACTGAATATATATGTGTAAGAACTGAATATATATGTGTAAGAACTGAATATATATGTGTAAGAACTGAATATATATGTGTAAGAACTGAATATATATGCGTAAGAACTGAATATATATGTGTAAGAACTAAATATATATGTGTAAGAACTGAATATATATGTGTAAGAACTGAATATATATGTGTAAGAACTGAATATATATGTGTAAGAACTGAATATATATGTGTAAGAGCTGAATATATATGCGTAAGAACTGAATATATATGCGTCAGAACTGAATATATATGTGTAAGAACAGAATATATATGCGTAAGAACTGAATATATATGCGTAAGAACTGAATATATATAAGAACTGAATATATGTGCATAAGAACTGAGTATATATGTGAAAGAACTGAATATATATGTGTAAGAACTGAATATATATGTGTAAGAACTGAATATATATGCTTAAGAACTGAATATATATGCGTAAGAACTGAATATATATGTGTAAGAACTGAATATATATGCATAAGAACTGAATATATGTGTAAGAAATGAATATATATGTATAAGAACTGAATATATATGTGTAATAACTGAATATATATGTGTAAGAACTGAATATATATGTGTAAGAACTGAATATATATGTGTAAGAACTGAATATATATGTGTAAGAACTGAATATATATGCGTAAGAACTGAATATATATGTGTAAGAACTAAATATATATGTGTAAGAACTGAATATATATGTGTAAGAACTGAATATATATGTGTAAGTACTGAATATATATGTGTAAGAACTGAATATATATGTGTAAGAACTGAATATATATGTGTAAGAACTGATTATATATGCGTAAGAACTGAATATATATGCGACAGAACAGAATATATATGTGTAAGAACAGAATATATATGCGTAAGAACTGAATATATATGCGTAAGAACTGAATA
>JAWPHD010023092.1:0-23116 GCA_037043455.1 Cyrtodaria siliqua | reverse complement strand
TGACCACGTCAGAAATGCCACTGGCACTCTATGGCAAGCAAAATGATACTCGTTGACATTTTATGTCCAAGGGACGTAATTCGTTTACGGGTAAATAGAAAAAATAGAGATAACGTTGCTCTTTTCTGCGATCTGAGTGTCCAAAATGGTTATTATTTATAAAGGTATTACGTAAAGAATATGTACATTATTATCTGGCGTGTTGTAATGGTTGTTAACATGATACTTGTTATGATTATTGCAGCAAACCTGTATCAAGACACAACGTTAATCTCTTACCAAGTGAGCCCAGAAGTTGCATGTACAAGCCATGACACGGCAACAATGAGTTTCACCGTAAGTTTTTCATTTGTATACGTACTTTCAACAGAGATGACACACGTCAGAAATGCCACTGGCACTCTATGGCACGCAAAATGATACTCGTTGACATTTTATGTCCAAGAGACGTAATTCGTTTACGGGTAAATAGAAAAAATAGAGATAACGTTGCTCTTTCCTGCGATCTGAGTGTCCAAATGGTTATTATTTATAAAGGTATTACGTAAAGAATATGTACATTATTATCTGGCGTGTTGTAATGGTTGTTACTATGATACTTGTTATGATTATTGCAGCAAACCTGTATCAAGACACAACGTTAATCTCTTACCAAGTGAGCCCAGAAGTTGCATGTACAAGCCGTGACACGGCAACAATGAGTTTCACCGTAAGTTTTTCATTTGTATACGTACTTTCAACAGAGATGACCACGTCAGAAATGCCACTGGCACTCTATGGCACGCAAAATGATACTCGTTGACATTTTATGTCCAAGGGACGTAATTCGTTTACGGGTAAATAGAAAAAATAGAGATAACGATGCTCTTTCTGTGATCTGAGTGTCCAAATGGGTTATTATTTATAAAGGTATTACGCAAAGAATATGTACATTATTATCTGGCGTGTTGTAATGGTTGTTACAATGATACTTGTTATGATTATTGCAGAAAACCTGTATCAAGACACAACGTTAATCTCTTACCAAGTGAGCCCAGAAGTTGCATGTACAAGCCATGACACGGCAACAATGAGTTTCACCGTAAGTTTTTCATTTGTATACGACTTACTTTCAACAGAGATGACCACGTCAGAAATGCCACTGGCACTCTATGGCACGCAAAATGATACTCGTTGACATTTTATGTCCAAGGGACGTAATTCGTTACGGGTAAATAGAAAAAATAGAGATAACGTTGCTCTTTCTGCGATCTGAGTGTCCAAATGGTTATTTATTTATAAAGGTATTACGTAAAGAATATGTACATTATTATATGGCGTGTTGGTAAGTGTTGTTACTATGATACTTGTTATGATTATTGCAGCAAACCTGTATCAAGACACAACGTTAATCTCTTACGAAGTGAGCCCAGAAGTTGCATGTACAAACCATGACACGGCAACAATGAGTTTCACCGTAAGTTTTTCATTTGTATACGTACTTTCAACAGAGATGACCACTGTCAGAAATACCACTGGCACTCTATGGCACGCAAAATGATACTCGTTGACATTTTATGTCCAAGGGACGTAATTCGTTTACGGGTAAATAGAAAAAATAGAGATAACGTTGCTCTTTCTGCGAACTGAGTGTCAAATGGTTATTATTTATAAAGGTATTACGTATAGAATATGTACATTATTATCTGGCGTTGTTGTAATGGTTGTTACTATGATACTTGTTATGATTATTGCAGCAAACCTGTATCAAGACACAACGTTAATCTCTTACCAAGTGAGCCCAGAAGTTGCATGTACAAGCCATGACACGGCAACAATGAGTTTCACCGTAAGTTTTTCATTTGTATACGTACTTTCAACAGAGATAACCACGTCAGAAATGCCACTGGCACTCTATGGCACGCAAAATGATACTCGTTGACATTTTATGTCCAAGGGACGTAATTCGTTTACGGGTTAATAGAAAAAATAGAGATAACGTTGCTCTTTCTGCGATCTGAGTGTCCAAATGGTTTATTATTTATAAAGGTATTACGTATAGAATATGTACATTATTATCTGGCGTGTTGTAATGGTTGTTACTATGATACTTGTTATGATTATTGCAGCAAACCTGTATTAAGACACAACGTTAATCTCTTACCAAGTGAGCCCAGAAGTTGCATGTACAAGCCATGACACGGCAACAATGAGTTTCACCCGTAAGTTTTTCATTTTGTATACGTACTTTTAACAGAGATGACCACGTCAGAAATGCCACTGGCACTCTATGGCACGCAAAATGATACTCGTTGACATTTTATGTCCAAAGGGACGTAATTCGTTTACGGAAAAATAGAAAAAATAGAGATAACGTTGCTCTTTCTGCGATCTGAGTGTCCAAATGGTTATTATTTATAAAGGTATTACGTATAGAATAAGTACATTATTATCTGGCGTGTTGTAATGGTTGTTACTATGATACTTGTTATGATTATTGCAGCAAACCTGTATCAAGACACAACGTTAATCTCTTACCAAGTGAGCCCAGAAGTTGCATGTACAAGCCATGACACGGCAACCAATGAGTTTCACCGTAGAGTTTTTTCATTTGTATACGTACTTTCAACAGAGATGACCACGTCAGAAATGCCACTGGCACTCTATGGCACGCAGAATGATACTCGTTGACATTTTATGTCCAAGGGACGTAATTCGTTTACGGAAAAATAGAAAAAATAGAGATAACGTTGCTCTTTCTGCGATCTGAGTGTAAAATGGTTATTATTTATAAAGGTATTACGTAAAGAATATGTACATTATTATCTGGAGTGTTGTAATGGTTGTTACTATGATACTTGTTATGATTATTGCAGCAAACCTGTATCAAGACACAACGTTAATCTCTTACCAAGTGATCCCAGAAGTTGCATGTACAAGCCATGACACGGCAACAATGAGTTTCACCGTAAGTTTTTCATATGTATACGTACTTTCAACAGAGATGACCACGTCAGAAATGCCACTGGCACTCTATGGCACGCAAAATGATACTCGTTGACATTTTATGTCCAAGGGACGTAATTCGTTTACGGGTAAATAGAAAAAATAGAGATAACGTTGCTCTTTCTGCGATCTGAGTGTCCAAATGGTTATTATTTATAAAGGTATTACGTAAAGAATATGTACATTATTATCTGGCGTGTTGTAATGGTTGTTACTATGATACTTGTTATGATTATTGCAGCAAACCTGTATCAAGACACAACGTTAATCTCTTACCAAGTGAGCCCAGAAGTTGCATGTACAAGCCATGACACGGCAACAATGAGTTTCACCGTAAGTTTTTCATTTGTATACGTACTTTCAACAGAGATGACCACGTCAGAAATGCCACTGGCACTCTATGGCAAGCAAAATGATACTCGTTGACATTTTATGTCCAAGGGACGTAATTCGTTTACGGGTAAATAGAAAAAATAGAGATAACGTTGCTCTTTCTGTGATCTGAGTGTCCAAATGGTTATTATTTACAAAGGTATTACGTATAGAATATGTACATTATTATCTGGCGTGTTGTAATGGTTGTTACTATGATACTTGTTATGATTATTGCAGCAAACCTGTATCAAGACACAACGGTAATCTCTTACCAAGTGAGCCCAGAAGTTGCATGTACAAGCCATGACACGGCAACAATGAGTTTCACCGTAAGTTTTTCATTTGTATACGTACTTTCAACAGAGATGACCACGTCAGAAATGCCACTGGCACTCTATGGCACCCAAAATGATACTCGTTGACATTTTATGTCCAAGGGACGTAATTCGTTTACGGGTAAATAGTAAAAAATAGAGATAACGTTGCTCTTTCTGCGATCTGAGTGTCCAAATGGTTATTATTTATAAAGGTATTACGTATAGAATATGTACATTATTATCTGGCGTGTTGTAATGGTTGTTACTATGATACTTGTTATGATTATTGCAGCAAACCTGTATCAAGACACAACGTTAATCTCTTACCAAGTGAGCCCAGAAGTTGCATGTACAAGCCATGACACGGCAACAATGAGTTTTACCGTAAGTTTTTCATTTGTATACGTACTTTCAACAGAGATGACAACGTCAGAAATGCCACTGGCACTCTATGGCAAGCAAAATGATACTCGTTGACATTTTATGTCCAAGGGACGTAATTCGTTTACGGGTAAATAGAAAACATAGAGATAACGTTGCTCTTTCTGCGATCTGAGTGTCCAAATGGTTATTATTTATAAAGGTATTACGTATAGAATATGTACATTATTATCTAGCGTGTTGTAATGGTTGTTACTATGATACTTGTTATGATTATTGCAGCAAACCTGTATCAAGACACAACGTTAATCTCTTACCAAGTGAGCCCAGAAGTTGCATGTACAAGCCATGACACGGCAACAATGAGTTTCACCGTAAGTTTTTCATTTGTATACGTACTTTCAACAGAGATGACCACGTCAGAAATGCCACTGGCACTCTATGGCACGCAAAATGATACTCGTTGACATTTTATGTCCAAGGGACGTAATTCGTTTACGGGTAAATAGAAAAAATAGAGATAACGTTGCTCTTTCTGCGATCTGAGTGTCCAAATGGTTATTATTTATAAAGGTATTACGTATAGAATATGTACAATATTATCTGGCGTGTTGTAATGGTTGTTACTATGATACTTGTTATGATTATTGCAGCAAACCTGTATCAAGACACAACGTTAATCTCTTACCAAGTGAGCCCAGAAGTTGCATGTACAAGCCATGACACGGCAACAATGAGTTTCACCGGAAGTTTTTCATTTGTATACGTACTTTCAACAGAGATGACCACGTCAGAAATGCCACTGGCAGTCTATGGCACGCAAAATGATACTCGTTGACATTTTATGTCCAAGGGACGTAATTCGTTTACGGGTAAATAGAAAAAATAGAGATAACGTTGCTCTTTCTGCGATCTGAGTGTCCAAATGGTTATTATTTATAAAGGTATTACGTATAGAATATGTACATTATTATCTGGCGTGTTGTAATGGTTGTTACTATGATACTTGTTATGATTATTGCAGCAAACCTGTATCAAGACACAACGTTAATCTCTTACCAAGTGAGCCCAGAAGTTGCATGTACAAGCCATGACACGGCAACAATGAGTTTCACCGTAAGTTTTTCATTTGTATACGTACTTTCAACAGAGATGACCACGTCAGAAATGCCACTGGCACTCTATGGCACGCAAAATGATACACGTTGACATTTTATGTCCAAGGGACGTAATTCGTTTACGGGTAAATAGAAAAAATAGAGATAACGTTGCTCTTTCTGCGATCTGAGTGTCCAAATGGTTATTATTTATAAAGGTATTACGTATAGAATATGTACATTATTATCTGGCGTGTTGTAATGGTTGTTACTATGATACTTGTTATGATTATTGCAGCAAACCTGTATCAAGACACAACGTTAATCTCTTACAAAGTGAGCCCAGAAGTTGCATGTACAAGCCATGACACGGCACCAATGAGTTTCACCGTAAGTTTTTCATTTGTATACGTACTTTCAACAGAGATGACCACGTCAGAAATGCCACTGGCACTCTATGGCACGCAAAATGATACTCGTTGACATTTTATGTCCAAGGGACGTAATTCGTTTACGGGTAAATAGAAAAAATAGAGATAACGTTGCTCTTTCTGCGATCTGAGTGTCCAAATGGTTATTATTTATAAAGGTATTACGTAAAGAATATGTACATTATTATCTGCAGTGTTGTAATGGTTGTTACTATGATACTTGTTATGATTATTGCAGCAAACCTGTATCAAGACACAACGTTAATCTCTTACCAAGTGAGCCCAGAAGTTGCATGTACAAGCCATGACACGGCAACAATGAGTTTCACCGTAAGTTTTTCATATGTATACGTACTTTCAACAGAGATGACCACGTCAGAAATGCCACTGGCACTCTATGGCACGCAAAATGATACTCGTTGACATTTTATGTCCAAGGGAAGTAATTCGTTTACGGGTAAATAGTAAAAAATAGAGATAACGTTGCTCTTTCTGCGATCTGAGTGTCCAAATGGTTATTATTTATAAAGGTATTACGTAAAGAATATGTACATTATTATCTGGCGTGTTGTAATGGTTGTTACTATGATACTTGTTATGATTATTGCAGCAAACCTGTATCAAGACACAACGTTAATCTCTTACCAAGTGAGCCCAGAAGTTGCATGTACAAGCCATGACACGGCAACAATGAGTTTCACCGTAAGTTTTTCATTTGTATACGTACTTTCAACAGAGATGACCACGTCAGAAATGCCACTGGCACTCTATGGCAAGCAAAATGATACTCGTTGACATTTTATGTCCAAGGGACGTAATTCGTTTACGGGTAAATAGAAAAAATAGAGATAACGTTGCTCTTTCTGCGATCTGAGTGTCCAAATGGTTATTATTTATAAAGGTATTACGTATAGAATATGTACATTATTATCTAGCGTGTTGTAATGGTTGTTACTATGATACTTGTTATGATTATTGCAGCAAACCTGTATCAAGACACAACGTTAATCTCTTACCAAGAGAGCCCAGAAGTTGCATGTACAAGCCATGACACGGCAACAATGAATTTCACCGTAAGTTTTTCATTTGTATACGTACTTTCAACAGAGATTACCAGGTCAGAAATGCCACTGGCAGTCTATGGCACGCAAAATGATACTCGTTGACATTTTATGTCCAAGGGACGTAATTCGTTTACGGGTAAATAGAAAAAATAGAGATAACGTTGCTCTTTCTGCGATCTGAGTGTCCAAATGGTTATTATTTATAAAGGTATTACGTAAAGAATATGTACATTATTATCTGGCGTGTTGTAATGGTTGTTACTATGATACTTGTTATGATTATTGCAGCAAACCTGTATCAAGACACAACGTTAATCTCTTACCAAGTGAGCCCAGAAGTTGCATGTACAAGCCATGACACGGCAACAATGAGTTTCACCGTAAGTTTTTCATTTGTATACGTACTTTCAACAGAGATGACCACGTCAGAAATGCCACTGGCACTCTATGGCACGCAAAATGATACTCGTTGACATTTTATGTCCAAGGGACGTAATTCGTTTACGGGTAAATAGAAAAAATAGAGATAACGTTGCTCTTTCTGCGATCTGAGTGTCCAAATGGTTATTATTTATAAAGGTATTACGTATAGAATATGTACATTATTATCTAGCGTGTTGTAATGGTTGTTACTATGATACTTGTTATGATTATTGCAGCAAACCTGTATCAAGACACAACGTTAATCTCTTACCAAGTGAGCCCAGAAGTTGCATGTACAAGCCATGACACGGCAACAATGAGTTTCACCGTAAGTTTTTCATTTGTATACGTACTTTCAACAGAGATGACCACGTCAGAAATGCCACTGGCACTCTATGGCACGCAAAATGATACTCGTCGACATTTTATGTACAAGGGACGTAATTCGTTTACGGGTAAATAGAAAAAATAGAGATAACGTTGCTCTTTCTGCGATCTGAGTGTCCAAATGGTTATTATTTATAAAGGTATTACGTAAAGAATATGTACATTATTATCTGGCGTGTTGTAATGGTTGTTACTATGATACTTGTTATGATTATTGCAGCAAACCTGTATCAAGACACAACGTTAATCTCTTACAAAGTGAGCCCAGAAGTTGCATGTACAAGCCATGACACGGCAACAATGAGTTTCACCGTAAGTTTTTCATATGTATACGTACTTTCAACAGAGATGACCACGTCAGAAATGCCACTGGCACTCTATGGCACGCAAAATGATACTCGTTGACATTTTATGTCCAAGGGACGTAATTCGTTTACGGGTAAATAGAAAAAATAGAGATAACGTTGCTCTTTCTGCGATCTGAGTGTCCAAATGGTTATTATTTATAAAGGTATTACGTAAAGAATATGTACATTATTATCTGGCGTGTTGTAATGTTTGTTACTATGATACTTGTTATGATTATTGCAGCAAACCTGTATCAAGACACAACGTTAATCTCTTACCAAGTGAGCCCAGAAGTTGCATGTACAAGCCATGACACGGCAACAATGAGTTTCACCGTAAGTTTTTCATTTGTATACGTACTTTCAACAGAGATGACCACGTCAGAAATGCCACTGGCACTCTATGGCAAGCAAAATGATACTCGTTGACATTTTATGTCCAAGGGACGTAATTCGTTTACGGGTAAATAGAAAAAATAGAGATAACGTTGCTCTTTCTGCGATCTGAGTGTCCAAATGGTTATTATTTATAAAGGTATTACGTATAGAATATGTGCATTATTATCTGGCGTGTTGTAATGGTTGTTACTATGATACTTGTTATGATTATTGCAGCAAACCTGTATCAAGACACAACGGTAATCTCTTACCAAGTGAGCCCAGAAGTTGCATGTACAAGCCATGACACGGCAACAATGAGTTTCACCGTAAGATTTTCATTTGTATACGTACTTTCAACAGAGATGACCACGTCAGAAATGCCACTGGCACTTTATGGCACGCAAAATGATACTCGTAGACATTTTATGTCCAAGGGACGTAATTCGTTTACGGGTAAATAGTAAAAAATAGAGATAACGTTGCTCTTTCTGCGATCTGAGTGTCCAAATGGTTATTATTTATAAAGGTATTACGTAAAGAATATGTACATTATTATCTGGCGTGTTGTAATGGTTGTTACTATGATACTTGTTATGATTATTGCAGCAAACCTGTATCAAGACACAACGTTAATCTCTTACCAAGTGAGCCCAGAAGTTGCATGTACAAGCCATGACACGGCAACAATGAGTTTCACCGTAAGTTTTTCATTTGTATACGTACTTTCAACAGAGATGACCACGTCAGAAATGCCACTGGCACTCTATGGCAAGCAAATTGATACTCGTTGACATTTTATGTCCAAGGGACGTAATTCGTTTACGGGTAAATAGAAAAAATAGAGATAACGTTGCTCTTTCTGCGATCTGAGTGTCCAAATGGTTATTATTTATAAAGGTATTACGTATAGAATATGTACATTATTATCTGGCGTGTTGTAATGGTTGTTACTATGATACTTGTTATGATTATTGCAGCAAACCTGTATCAAGACACAACGGTAATCTCTTACCAAGTGAGCCCAGAAGTTGCATGTACAAGCCATGACACGGCAACAATGAGTTTCACCGTAAGTTTTTCATTTGTATACGTACTTTCAACAGAGATGACCACGTCAGAAATGCCACTGGCACTCTATGGCACCCAAAATGATACTCGTTGACATTTTATGTCCAAGGGACGTAATTCGTTTACGGGTAAATAGTAAAAAATAGAGATAACGTTGCTCTTTCTGCGATCTGAGTGTCCAAATGGTTATTATTTATAAAGGTATTACGTATAGAATATGTACATTATTATCTGGCGTGTTGTAATGGTTGTTACTATGATACTTGTTATGATTATTGCAGCAAACCTGTATCAAGACACAACGTTAATCTCTTACCAAGTGGGCCCAGAAGTTGCATGTACAAGCCATGACACGGCAACAATGAGTTTTACCGTAAGTTTTTCATTTGTATACGTACTTTCAACAGAGATGACAACGTCAGAAATGCCACTGGCACTCTATGGCAAGCAAAATGATACTCGTTGACATTTTATGTCCAAGGGACGTAATTCGTTTACGGGTAAATAGAAAAAATAGAGATAACGTTGCTCTTTCTGCGATCTGAGTGTCCAAATGGTTATTATTTATAAAGGTATTACGTATAGAATATGTACATTATTATCTAGCGTGTTGTAATGGTTGTTACTATGATACTTGTTATGATTATTGCAGCAAACCTGTATCAAGACACAACGTTAATCTCTTACCAAGTGAGCCCAGAAGTTGCATGTACAAGCCATGACACGGCAACAATGAATTTCACCGTAAGTTTTTCATTTGTATACGTACTTTCAACAGAGATTACCAGGTCAGAAATGCCACTGGCAGTCTATGGCACGCAAAATGATACTCGTTGACATTTATGTCCAAGGGACGTAATTCGTTTACGGGTAAATAGAAAAAATAGAGATAACGTTGCTCTTTCTGCGATCTGAGTGTCCAAATGGTTATTATTTATAAAGGTATTACGTAAAGAATATGTACATCATTATCTGGCGTGTTGTAATGGTTGTTACTATGATACTTGTTATGATTATTGCAGCAAACCTGTATCAAGACACAACGTTAATCTCTTACCAAGTGAGCCCAGAAGTTGCATGTACAAGCCATGACACGGCAACAATGAGTTTCACCGTAAGTTTTTCATTTGTATACGTACTTTCAACAGAGATGACCACGTCAGAAATGCCACTGGCACTCTATGGCACGCAAAATGATACTCGTTGACATTTTATGTCCAAGGGACGTAATTCGTTTACGGGTAAATAGAAAAAATAGAGATAACGTTGCTCTTTCTGCGATCTGAGTGTCCAAATGGTTATTATTTATAAAGGTTTACGTATAGAATATGTACATTATTATCTGGAGTGTTGTAATGGTTGTTACTATGATACTTGTTATGATTATTGCAGCAAACCTGTATCAAGACACAACGTTAATCTCTTACCAAGTGAGCCCAGAAGTTGCATGTACAAGCCATGACACGGCAACAATGAGTTTCACCGTAAGTTTTTCATTTGTATACGTACTTTCAACAGAGATGACCACGTCAGAAATGCCACTGGCACTCTATGGCACGCAAAATGATACTCGTCGACATTTTATGTACAAGGGACGTAATTCGTTTACGGGTAAATAGAAAAAATAGAGATAACGTTGCTCTTTCTGCGATCTGAGTGTCCAAATGGTTATTATTTATAAAGGTATTACGTAAAGAATATGTACATTATTATCTGGCGTGTTGTAATGGTTGTTACTATGATACTTGTTATGATTATTGCAGCAAACCTGTATCAAGACACAACGTTAATCTCTTACAAAGTGAGCCCAGAAGTTGCATGTACAAGCCATGACACGGCAACAATGAGTTTCACCGTAAGTTTTTCATATGTATACGTACTTTCAACAGAGATGACCACGTCAGAAATGCCACTTGGCACTCTATGGCACGCAAAATGATACTCGTTGACATTTTATGTCCAAGGGACGTAATTCGTTTACGGGTAAATAGAAAAAATAGAGATAACGTTGCTCTTTCTGCGATCTGAGTGTCCAAATGGTTATTATTTATAAAGGTATTACGTAAAGAATATGTACATTATTATCTGGCGTGTTGTAATGTTTGTTACTATGATACTTGTTATGATTATTGCAGCAAACCTGTATCAAGACACAACGTTAATCTCTTACAAGTGAGCCCAGAAGTTGCATGTACAAGCCATGACACGGCAACAATGAGTTTCACCGTAAGTTTTTCATTTGTATACGTACTTTCAACAGAGATGACCACGTCAGAAATGCCACTGGCACTCTATGGCAAGCAAAATGATACTCGTTGACATTTTATGTCCAAGGGACGTAATTCGTTTACGGGTAAATAGAAAAAATAGAGATAACGTTGCTCTTTCTGCGATCTGAGTGTCCAAATGGTTATTATTTATAGAGGTATTACGTATAGAATATGTACATTATTATCTGGCGTGTTGTAATGGTTGTTACTATGATACTTGTTATGATTATTGCAGCAAACCTGTATCAAGACACAACGGTAATCTCTTACGAAGTGAGCCCAGAAGTTGCATGTACAAGCCATGACACGGCAACAATGAGTTTCACCGTAAGTTTTTCATTTGTATACGTACTTTCAACAGAGATGACCACGTCAGAAATGCCACTGGCACTCTATGGCACGCAAAATGATACTCGTAGACATTTTATGTCCAAGGGACGTAATTCGTTTACGGGTAAATAGTAAAAAATAGAGATAACGTTGCTCTTTCTGCGATCTGAGTGTCCAAATGGTTATTATTTATAAAGGTATTACGTATAGAATATGTACATTATTATCTGGCGTGTTGTAATGGTTGTTACTATGATACTTGTTATGATTATTGCAGCAAACCTGTATCAAGACGCAACGTTAATCTCTTACCAAGTGAGCCCAGAAGTTGCATGTACAAGCCATGACACGGCAACAATGAGTTTTACCGTAAGTTTTTCATTTGTATACGTACTTTCAACAGAGATGACCACGTCAGAAATGCCACTGGCACTCTATGGCAAGCAAAATGATACTCGTTGACATTTTATGTCCAAGGGACGTAATTCGTTTACGGGTAAATAGAAAACATAGAGATAACGTTGCTCTTTCTGCGATCTGAGTGTCCAAATGGTTATTATTTATAAAGGTATTACGTATAGAATATGTACATTATTATCTGGCGTGTTGTAATGGTTGTTACTATGATACTTGTTATGATTATTGCAGCAAACCTGTATCAAGACACAACGTTAATCTCTTACCAAGTGAGCCCAGAAGTTGCATGTACAAGCCATGACACGGCAACAATGAGTTTCACCGTAAGTTTTTTCATTTGTATACGTACTTTCAACAGAGATGACCACGTCAGAAATGCCACTGGCACTCTATGGCACGCAAAATGATACTCGTTGACATTTTATGTCCAAGGGACGTAATTCGTTTACGGGTAAATAGAAAAAATAGAGATAACGTTGCTCTTTCTGCGATCTGAGTGTCCAAATGGTTATTATTTATAAAGGTATTACGTATAGAATATGTACATTATTATCTGGCGTGTTGTAATGCTTGTTACTATGATACTTGTTATGATTATTGCAGCAAACCTGTATCAAGACACAACGTTAATCTCTTACCAAGTGAGCCCAGAAGTTGCATGTACAAGCCATGACACGGCAACAATGAGTTTCACCGTAAGTTTTTCATTTGTATACGTACTTTCAACAGAGATGACCACGTCAGAAATGCCACTGGCAGTCTATGGCACGCAAAATGATACTCGTTGACATTTTATGTCCAAGGGACGTAATTCGTTTACGGGTAAATAGAAAAAATAGAGATAACGTTGCTCTTTCTCGCGATCTGAGTGTCCAAATGGTTATTATTTATAAAGGTATTACGTATAGAATATGTACATTATTATCTGGCGTGTTGTAATGGTTGTTACTATGATACTTGTTATGATTATTGCAGCAAACCTGTATCAAGACACAACGTTAATCTCTTACCAAGTGAGCCAGAAGTTGCATGGTACAAGCCATGACACGGCAACAATGAATTTCACCGTAAGTTTTTCATTTGTATACGTACTTTCAACAGAGATGACCACGTCAGAAATGCCACTGGCAGTCTATGGCACGCAAACTGATACTCGTTGACATTTTATGTCCAAGGGACGTAATTCGTTACGGGTAAATAGAAAAAATAGAGATAACGTTGCTCTTTCTGCGATCTGAGTGTCCAAATGGTTATTATTTATAAAAGTATTACGTATAGAATATGTACATTATTATCTGGCGTGTTGTAATGGTTGTTACTATGATACTTGTTATGATTATTGCAGCAAACCTGTATCAAGACACAACGTTAATCTCTTACCAAGTGAGCCCAGAAGTTGCATGTACAAGCCATGACACGGCAACAATGAGTTTCATCGTAAGTTTTTCATTTGTATACGTACTTTCAACAGAGATGACCACGTCAGAAATGCCACTGGCACTCTATCGCACGCAAAATGATACTCGTTGACATTTTATGTCCAAGGGACGTAATTCGTTTACGGGTAATAGAAAAAATAGAGATAACGTTGCTCTTTCTGCGATCTGAGTGTCCAAATGGTTATTATTTATAAAGGTATTATGTATAGAATATGTACATTATTATCTGGCGTGTTGTAATGGTTGTTACTATGATATTTGTTATGATTATTGCAGCAAACCTGTATCAAGACACAACGTTAATCTCTTGCCAAGTGAGCCCAGACGTTGCATGTACAAGCCATGACACGGCAACAATGAGTTTCACCGTAAGTTTTTCATTTGTATACGTACTTTCACAGAGATGACCACGTCAGAAATGCCACTGGCACTCTATGGCACGCAAAATGATACTCGTTGACATTTTATGTCCAAGGGACGTAATTCGTTTACGGGTAAATAGAAAAAATAGAGATAACGTTGCTCTTTCTGCGATCTGAGTGTCCAAATGGTTATTATTTATAAAGGTATTACGTAAAGAATATGTACATTATTATCTGGCGTGTTGTAATGGATGTTACTATGATACTTGTTATGATTATTGCAGCAAACCTGTATCAAGACACAACGTTAATCTCTTACCAAGTGAGCCCAGAAGTTGCATGTACAAGCCATGACACGGCAACAATGAGTTTCACCGTAAGTTTTTCATTTGTATACGTACTTTCAACAGAGATGACCATGTCAGAAATGCCACTGGCACTCTATGGCACGCAAAATGATACTCGTAGACATTTTATGTCCAAGGGACGTAATTCGTTTACGGGTAAATAGTAAAAAATAGAGATAACGTTGCTCTTTCTGCGATCTGAGTGTCCAAATGGTTATTATTTATAAAGGTATTACGTATAGAATATGTACATTATTATCTGGCGTGTTGTAATGGTTGTTACTATGATACTTGTTATGATTATTGCAGCAAACCTGTATCAAGACGCAACGTTAATCTCTTACCAAGTGAGCCCAGAAGTTGCATGTACAAGCCATGACACGGCAACAATGAGTTTTACCGTAAGTTTTTCATTTGTATACGTACTTTCAACAGAGATGACCACGTCAGAAATGCCACTGGCACTCTATGGCAAGCAAAATGATACTCGTTGACATTTTATGTCCAAGGGACGTAATTCGTTTACGGGTAAATAGAAAACATAGAGATAACGTTGCTCTTTCTGCGATCTGAGTGTCCAAATGGTTATTATTTATAAAGGTATTACGTATAGAATATGTACATTATTATCTGGCGTGTTGTAATGGTTGTTACTATGATACTTGTTATGATTATTGCAGCAAACCTGTATCAAGACACAACGTTAATCTCTTACCAGTGAGCCCAGAAGTTGCATGTACAAGCCATGACACGGCAACAATGAGTTTCACCGTAAGTTTTTCATTTGTATACGTACTTTCAACAGAGATGACCACGTCAGAAATGCCACTGGCACTCTATGGCACGCAAAATGATACTCGTTGACATTTTATGTCCAAGGGACGTAATTCGTTCGTAATTCGTTTACGGGTAAATAGAAAAAATAGAGATAACGTTGCTCTTTCTGCGATCTGAGTGTCCAAATGGTTATTATTTATAAAGGTATTACGTATAGAATATGTACATTATTATCTGGCGTGTTGTAATGCTTGTTACTATGATACTTGTTATGATTATTGCAGCAAACCTGTATCAAGACACAACGTTAATCTCTTACCAAGTGAGCCCAGAAGTTGCATGTACAAGCCATGACACGGCAACAATGAGTTTCACCGTAAGTTTTTCATTTGTATACGTACTTTCAACAGAGATGACCACGTCAGAAATGCCACTGGCAGTCTATGGCACGCAAAATGATACTCGTTGACATTTTATGTCCAAGGGACGTAATTCGTTTACGGGTAAATAGAAAAAATAGAGATAACGTTGCTCTTTCTGCGATCTGAGTGTCCAAATGGTTATTATTTATAAAGGTATTACGTATAGAATATGTACATTATTATCTGGCGTGTTGTAATGGTTGTTACTATGATACTTGTTATGATTATTGCAGCAAACCTGTATCAAGACACAACGTTAATCTCTTACCAAGTGAGCCCAGAAGTTGCATGTACAAGCCATGACACGGCAACAATGAATTTCACCGTAAGTTTTTCATTTGTATACGTACTTTCAACAGAGATGACCACGTCAGAAATGCCACTGGCAGTCTATGGCACGCAAACTGATACTCGTTGACATTTTATGTCCAAGGGACGTAATTCGTTTACGGGTAAATAGAAAAAATAGAGATAACGTTGCTCTTTCTGCGATCTGAGTGTCCAAATGGTTATTATTTATAAAAGTATTACGTATAGAATATGTACATTATTATCTGGCGTGTTGTAATGGTTGTTACTATGATACTTGTTATGATTATTGCAGCAAACCTGTATCAAGACACAACGTTAATCTCTTACCAAGTGAGCCCAGAAGTTGCATGTACAAGCCATGACACGGCAACAATGAGTTTCATCGTAAGTTTTTCATTTGTATACGTACTTTCAACAGAGATGACCACGTCAGAAATGCCACTGGCACTCTATCGCACGCAAAATGATACTCGTTGACATTTTATGTCCAAGGGACGTAATTCGTTTACGGGTAAATAGAAAAAATAGAGATAACGTTGCTCTTTCTGCGATCTGAGTGTCCAAATGGTTATTATTTATAAAGGTATTATGTATAGAATATGTACATTATTATCTGGCGTGTTGTAATGGTTGTTACTATGATATTTGTTATGATTATTGCAGCAAACCTGTATCAAGACACAACGTTAATCTCTTGCCAAGTGAGCCCAGACGTTGCATGTACAAGCCATGACACGGCAACAATGAGTTTCACCGTAAGTTTTTCATTTGTATACGTACTTTCAACAGAGATGACCACGTCAGAAATGCCACTGGCACTCTATGGCACGCAAAATGATACTCGTTGACATTTTATGTCCAAGGGACGTAATTCGTTTACGGGTAAATAGAAAAAATAGAGATAACGTTGCTCTTTCTGCGATCTGAGTGTCCAAATGGTTATTATTTATAAAGGTATTACGTAAAGAATATGTACATTATTATCTGGCGTGTTGTAATGGTTGTTACTATGATACTTGTTATGATTATTGCAGCAAACCTGTATCAAGACACAACGTTAATCTCTTACCAAGTGAGCCCAGAAGTTGCATGTACAAGCCATGACACGGCAACAATGTGTTTCACAGTAAGTTTTTCATTTGTATACGTACTTTCAACAGAGATGACCACGTCAGAAATGCCACTGGCAGTCTATGGCACGCAAAATGATACTCGTTGACATTTTATGTCCAAGGGACGTAATTCGTTTACGGGTAAATAGAAAAAATAGAGATAACGTTGCTCTTTCTGCGATCTGAGTGTCCAAATGGTTATTATTTATAAAGGTATTACGTAAAGAATATGTACATTATTATCTGGCGTGTTGTAATGTTTGTTACTATGATACTTGTTATGATTATTGCAGCAAACCTGTATCAAGACACAACGTTAATCTCTTACCAAGTGAGCCCAGAAGTTGCATGTACAAGCCATGACACGGCAACAATGAGTTTCACCGTAAGTTTTTCATTTGTATACGTACTTTCAACAGAGATGACCACGTCAGAAATGCCACTGGCACTCTATGGCATGCAAAATGATACTCGTTGACATTTTATGTCCAAGGGACGTAATTCGTTTACGGGTAAATAGAAAAAATAGAGATAACGTTGCTCTTTCTGCGATCTGAGTGTCCAAATGGTTATTATTTATAAAGGTATTACGTATAGAATATGTACATTATTATCTGGCGTGTTGTAATGGTTGTTACTATGATACTTGTTATGATTATTGCAGCAAACCTGTATCAAGACACAACGGTAATCTCTTACCAAGTGAGCCCAGAAGTTGCATGTACAAGCCATGACACGGCAACAATGAGTTTCACCGTAAGTTTTTCATTTGTATACGTACTTTCAACAGAGATGACCACGTCAGAAATGCCACTGGCACTCTATGGCACGCAAAATAATACTCGTTGACATTTTATGTCCAAGGGACGTAATTCGTTTACGGGTAAATAGAAAAAATAGAGATAACGTTGCTCTTTCTGCGATCTGAGTGTCCAAATGGTTATTATTTATAAAGGTATTACGTAAAGAATATGTACATTATTATCTGGCGTGTTGTAATGGTTGTTTCTATGATACTTGTTATGATTATTGCAGCAAACCTGTATCAAGACACAACGTTAATCTCTTACCAAGTGAGCCCAGAAGTTGCATGTACAAGCCATGACACGGCAACAATGAGTTTCACCGTAAGTTTTTCATTTGTATACGTACTTTCAACAGAGATGACCACGTCAGAAATGCCACTGGCACTCTATGGCACGCAAAATGATACTCGTTGACATTTTATGTCCAAGGGACGTAATTCGTTTACGGGTAAATAGAAAAAATAGAGATAACGTTGCTCTTTCTGCGATCTGAGTGTCCAAATGGTTATTATTTATAAAGGTATTACGTAAAGAATATGTACATTATTATCTGGCGTGTTGTAATGGTTGTTACTATGATACTTGTTATGATTATTGCAGCAAACCTGTATCAAGACACAACGTTAATCTCTTACCAAGTGAGCCCAGAAGTTACATGTACAAGCCATGACACGGCAACAATGTGTTTCACAGTAAGTTTTTCATTTGTATACGTACTTTCAACAGAGATGACCACGTCAGAAATGCCACTGGCAGTCTATGGCACGCAAAATGATACTCGTTGACATTTTATGTCCAAGGGACGTAATTCGTTTACGGGTAAATAGAAAAAATAGAGATAACGTTGCTCTTTCTGCGATCTGAGTGTCCAAATGGTTATTATTTATAAAGGTATTACGTAAAGAATATGTACATTATTATCTGGCGTGTTGTAATGTTTGTTACTATGATACTTGTTATGATTATTGCAGCAAACCTGTATCAAGACACAACGTTAATCTCTTACCAAGTGAGCCCAGAAGTTGCATGTACAAGCCATGACACGGCAACAATGAGTTTCACCGTAAGTTTTTCATTTGTATACGTACTTTCAACAGAGATGACCACGTCAGAAATGCCACTGGCACTCTATGGCAAGCAAAATGATACTCGTTGACATTTTATGTCCAAGGGACGTAATTCGTTTACGGGTAAATAGAAAAAATAGAGATAACGTTGCTCTTTCTGCGATCTGAGTGTCCAAATGGTTATTATTTATAAAGGTATTACGTATAGAATATGTACATTATTATCTGGCGTGTTGTAATGGTTGTTACTATGATACTTGTTATGATTATTGCAGCAAACCTGTATCAAGACACAACGGTAATCTCTTACCAAGTGAGCCCAGAAGTTGCATGTACAAGCCATGACACGGCAACAATGAGTTTCACCGTAAGTTTTTCATTTGTATACGTACTTTCAACAGAGATGACCACGTCAGAAATGCCACTGGCACTCTATGGCACGCAAAATGATACTCGTAGACATTTTATGTCCAAGGGACGTAATTCGTTTACGGGTAAATAGTAAAAAATAGAGATAACGTTGCTCTTTCTGCGATCTGAGTGTCCAAATGGTTATTATTTATAAAGGTATTACGTATAGAATATGTACATTATTATCTGGCGTGTTGTAATGGTTGTTACTATGATACTTGTTATGATTATTGCAGCAAACCTGTATCAAGACACAACGTTAATCTCTTACCAAGTGAGCCCAGAAGTTGCATGTACAAGCCATGACACGGCAACAATGAGTTTCATCGTAAGTTTTTCATTTGTATACGTACTTTCAACAGAGATGACAACGTCAGAAATGCCACTGGCACTCTATGGCACGCAAAATGATACTCGTTGACATTTTATGTCCAAGGGACGTAATTCGTTTACGGGTAAATGGAAAAAATAGAGATAACGTTGCTCTTTCTGCGATCTGAGTGTCCAAATGGTTATTATTTATAAAGGTATTACGTATAGAATATGTACATTATTATCTGGCGTGTTGTAATGGTTGTTACTATGATACTTGTTATGATTATTGCAGCAAACCTGTATCAAGACACAACGTTAATCTCTTACCAAGTGAGCCCAGACGTTGCATGTACAAGCCATGACACGGCAACAATGAGTTTCACCGTAAGTTTTTCATTTGTATACGTACTTTCAACAGAGATGACCACGTCAGAAATGCCACTGGCACTCTATGGCACGCAAAATGATACTCGTTGACATTTTATGTCCAAGGGACGTAATTCGTTTACGGGTAAATAGAAAAAATAGAGATAACGTTGCTCTTTCTGCGATCTGAGTGTCCAAATGGTTATTATTTATAAAGGTATTACGTAAAGAATATGTACATTATTATCTGGCGTGTTGTAATGGTTGTTACTATGATACTTGTTATGATTATTGCAGCAAACCTGTATCAAGACGCAACGTTAATCTCTTACCAAGTGAGCCCAGAAGTTGCATGTACAAGCCATGACACGGCAACAATGTGTTTCACAGTAAGTTTTTCATTTGTATACGTAGTTTCAACAGAGATGACCACGTCAGAAATGCCACTGGCAGTCTATGGCACGCAAAATGATACTCGTTGACATTTTATGTCCAAGGGACGTAATTCGTTTACGGGTAAATAGAAAAAATAGAGATAACGTTGCTCTTTCTGCGATCTGAGTGTCCAAATGGTTATTATTTATAAAGGTATTACGTATAGAATATGTACATTATTATCTGGCGTGTTGTAATGGTTGTTACTATGATACTTGTTATGATTATTGCAGCAAACCTGTATCAAGACACAACGTTAATCTCTTACCAAGTGAGCCCAGAAGTTGCATGTACAAGCCATGACACGGCAACAATGAGTTTCACCGTAAGTTTTTCATTTGTATACGTACTTTCAACAGAGATGACCACGTCAGAAATGCCACTGGCACTCTATGGCACGCAAAATGATACTCGTTGACATTTTATGTCCAAGGGACGTAATTCGTTTACGTGTAAATAGAAAAAATAGAGATAACGTTGCTCTTTCTGCGATCTGAGTGTCCAAATGGTTATTATTTATAAAGGTATTACGTAAAGAATATGTACATTAGTATCTGGCGTGTTGTAATGGTTGTTACTATGATACTTGTTATGATTATTGCAGCAAACCTGTATCAAGACTCAACGTTAATCTCTTACCAAGTGAGCCCAGAAGTAGCATGTACAAGCCATGACACGGCAACAATGAGTTTCACCGTAAGTTTTTCATTTGTATACGTACTTTCAACAGAGATGACCACGTCAGAAATGCCACTGGCACTCTATGGCACGCAAAATGATACTCGTTGACATTTTATGTCCAAGGGACGTAATTCGTTTACGGGTAAATAGAACAAATAGAGATAACGTTGCTCTTTCTGCGATCTGAGTGTCCAAATGGTTATTATTTATAAAGGTATTACGTTTAGAATATGTACATTATTATCTGGCGTGTTGTAATGGTTGTTACTATGATACTTGTTATGATTATTGCAGCAAACCTGTATCAAGACACAACGTTAATCTCTTACCAAGTGAGCCCAGAAGTTGCATGTACAAGCCATGACACGGCAACAATGAGTTTCACCGTAAGTTTTTCATTTGTATACGTACTTTCAACAGAGATGACCACGTCAGAAATGCCACTGGCACTCTATGGCATGCAAAATGATACTCGTTGACATTTTATGTCCAAGGGACGTAATTCGTTTACGGGTAAATAGAAAAAATAGAGATAACGTTGCTCTTTCTGCGATCTGAGTGTCCAAATGGTTATTATTTATAAAGGTATTACGTATAGAATATGTACATTATTATCTGGCGTGTTGTAATGGTTGTTACTATGATACTTGTTATGATTATTGCAGCAAACCTGTATCAAGACACAACGTTAATCTCTTACCAAGTGAGCCCAGAAGTTGCATGTACAAGCCATGACACGGCAACAATGAGTTTCACCGTAAGTTTTTCATTTGTATACGTACTTTCAACAGAGATGACCACGTCAGAAATGCCACTGGCACTCTATGACACGCAAAATGATACTCGTTGACATTTTATGTCCAAGGGACGTAATTCGTTTACGGGTAAATAGAAAAAATAGAGATAACGTTGCTCTTTCTGCGATCTGAGTGTCCAAATGGTTATTATTTATAAAGGTATTACGTATAGAATATGTACATTATTATCTGGCGTGTTGTAATGGTTGTTACTATGATACTTGTTATGATAATTGCAGCAAACCTGTATCAAGACACAACGTTAATCTCTTACCAAGTGAGCCCAGAAGTTGCATGTACAAGCCATGACACGGCAACAATGAGTTTCACCGTAAGTTTTTCATTTGTATACGTACTTTCAACAGAGATGACCACGTCAGAAATGCCACTGGCACTCTATGGCACGCAAAATGATACTCGTTGACATTTTATGTCCAAGGGACGTAATTCGTTTACGGGTAAATAGAAAAAATAGAGATAACGTTGCTCTTTCTGCGATCTGAGTGTCCAAATGGTTATTATTTATAAAGGTATTACGTAAAGAATATGTACATTATTATCTGGCGTGTTGTAATGGTTGTTACTATGATACTTGTTATGATTATTGCAGCAAACCTGTATCAAGACACAACGTTAATCTCTTACCAAGTGAGCCCAGAAGTTGCATGTACAAGCCATGACACGGCAACAATGAGTTTCACCGTAAGTTTTTCATTTGTATACGTACTTTCAACAGAGAAGACCACGTCAGAAATGCCACTGGCACTCTATGGCACGCAAAATGATACTCGTTGACATTTTATGTCCAAGGGACGTAATTCGTTTACGGGTAAATAGAAAAAATAGAGATAACGTTGCTCTTTCTGCGATCTGAGTGTCCAAATGGTTATTATTTATAAAGGTATTACGTATAGAATATGTACATTATTATCTGGCGTGTTGTAATGGTTGTTACTATGATACTTGTTATGATTATTGCAGCAAACCTGTATCAAGACACAACGTTAATCTCTTACCAAGTGAGCCCAGAAGTTGCATGTACAAGCCATGACACGGCAACAATGAGTTTCACCGTAAGTTTTTCATTTGTATACGTACTTTCAACAGAGATGACCACGTCAGAAATGCCACTGGCACTCTATGGCACGCAAAATGATACTCGTTGACATTTTATGTCCAAGGGACGTAATTCGT
>JAWPHD010023091.1:0-23117 GCA_037043455.1 Cyrtodaria siliqua | reverse complement strand
GATATGGCTGGTTTTCGAACTTGTTCGAGCTTTCAACGACATTAGCAATCTGATAAAGTTTGGTAAAGATCAGATGAACAATGAAGCCCCTATCGTCTTAACGAGGCAAAATATAGCATTTAGAACTATATCAAGGGTCATAATTCCGCTGTTACTAGTCCGATATAAATGGTTTTCGAAATTGTCCGAGCTTTCATTGATATTAACAATCTGATAAAGTTTGGTAAAGATCAGATGAACAATAAAGCCCCTATCGTCTTAACGAGGCAAAATATAGCATTTTTAACTAAATCAAGGGCCATAACTCCGCTGTTACTGGTCCGATATGGCTGGTTTTCGAATTGTTCGAGCTTTCAACGACATTAGCAATCTGATAAAGTTCGGTAAAGATTGGATGAACATCGAAGCTCTTATCGTCTTAACGAGGCCAAATATAGCATTTTTAACTAAATGAAGGGCCATAACTCCGCTGTTACTAGTCCGATATGGCTGATTGTTGAACTACTCCGAGCTTTCATTGATATTAACAATGTGGTAAAGTTTGGTAAAGATAGGATGAAAAATGAAGGCCCTAGCGTCTTAACGAGGCAAAATAAAGCATTTTAACTAAATCAAGGGCCATAACTCCGCTGTTACTGGTCCGATCTAGCTGGTTTTCAAACATATCCGAGCTTTCATTGATATTAACAATGTGGTAAAGTTTGGTAAAGATGGGATAAAAATGAAGGCCCTATCGTCTTAACGAAGCAAAATATAGCATTTTTAACTAAATCAAGGGCCCTAACTCCGCTGTTACTAGTCCGATATGGCTGGTTTTTAAACTTGTCCGAGCTTTCATTAATATTAACAACGTGTTAAAGTTTGGTAAAGATCGGATGAAAAATAAAGGCCCTATCGTCTTAACGAGACAAAAGTTAACAGACGACGGACGACGGACACCACACCATCCCATAAGCTCTGCTGGCCCTTGGCCAGTAGAGCTAATAATAATAATGAAATAAAAATAATAATAATATTAACAATAATAATGATAATACATTTGGTTACAAACCCAGACTCCAGTTTGTTTCTGGGTTTTGTGGTTCACCCCCTGTACTCAAGTAAAACTACAGCGGCTCGATAAGGTCAACAGCGGCGCACGTATCGTGAGGACGAAACACCGGTAGGTAATATTTGAAATATTTAATAATATATAAAGTTCCGAAAGAGTCCAAACTTTGAACCAGTTTTATGATACGAACCTGTGACCTCACTTTGGCGATTTTATTGTTGCGCTATCACCATGTTTGACCAAGTTATGTGGATTTTGGCTTCGGGATTAGAAAAAATATTCGTTAATCGTCCAAAGTTTTATGATCTGAGAATATTTCTGGCGTTCTGTTCGCGCAAAGAGGCCATTTTCCTATTAATTAATCATTACGCTACCCAATTCAGCTTTATTTTGCTATAACTAATGATGTATGAGTCCTATATCGTGTACTTTTTGAGTGTGGGGTATGGTAAAATTAATAAGGACTACAGCGGATAGACAAATAGTTTGATAAGGTAAACGGCAATTATGGTAAGGTAAACAGTTGATAATTTATGTGAGTTCAGTGTATTGGAAACCATTCTAAATTTCTATTTATTTCTGTATCGTAAGTATTTTGCAGTTCCAGTGATCATAATTACTGATCCGTAAAACTAATTCACGAAATCTTGTGAAATTCTTAGAACAGTTCGAGAAGTTTATTTATGAAATATATATTCCTATATAAAACAGAAAGCAATGCAATAGTGAGAATCTCATTCGACATTTCGAGCAAGACGCACATAAAGCATACCGAAAAAGCATTCTGTGCAAACAAACTGTTTACATACTATTAAATGAACATAAATATTACAAGTGTAAATCGAGTACATGTGGATCTTTAGTAAAATCTATGGGGTTCTTTTCTTAAGACACAGGCCATTATCCCCACATTAAGTTAACGCTTTGTTTTACATCATGTGCGGACGCAAACTATGACTGTAAAGTTACTTCCCCTTGTTACAAATCACCATTTGCAGACGTTGTATTATATTTTAAAGTTTATGGATTAAATGTTTGTATTGTATGAATTGATGGCTCGCATCGAATGGAATTTGTTATTTAATCAGTATGGTAAGTTTTCAATATAATGATATAGAGTAGACGAATTGCAAATTTGAACCTTTGAGGGCCTATATATAGATACGAAATAAAATCGGTGTTGGACTAAACTTTATGATAATGATTAATATTTGAGTTTTCTAAGCTCGAATAAGCGATTGTTTTTAATACACGTAGTTAGCAGAGGAATGAATTATGTATGTTACTGTCGTAATCTTGTAAAACTCAATTTGGGAAAGAGGCTCATGTTTGTCTCTGTGTGTATTTTGCTACGTTTTATTCACTACTCGTTATACATGTATGTATGTCTAGAAATATATTTCATTGCAGATATCCCAATGGAGAATATAACTGCATCTACCTCTGGTTATGATAAAGAGCTAGATGAACAATATGAACTAAATGAACTATCCTGGATGGAGAATGGTTCTTCGGATGATTTAGACGGTGAATAAGTTCCGGCCTTGGACGGTTCTTTCTTGGAGGTCGGTGAGGAAATAGAAGCTGTAACAAGTGATACGGAATGCGAAGTATGTGGAAAACGGTTCAGAATAATTAGCTCTTTGAAGAGGCACATTAAAATACATTCGGAAGACTACGTAAGGTGTTCAAATTGCAACATGTTCTTTGAAAGCGAAGAACAATTACTTGCTCACAACGAATCCAAGCATCTCCACCAATTTGTATGCGAACATTGCGGTAATCATTTCAAACGCAAATATACAATGGAGTGTCACCTTCAGAAACGGCATGGTCAAGGCGATCGTGAAATATTTCAATGTCCCTTCGAGACTTGTGGAAAAACTTTAATAAGAAAGATACTGTATCAGGACCATTTGAACGTGCATAGCGACACTAAGCCCTATTCGTGTGGGAAATGTAACACAGTTTTTCATAATAGATACGGCAAGAACAAGCATGTACGATTATGCGTATCTGGGGGGATGCACAAGTGTAAAGATTGTTCCCTGGAATTTGCAACTGCAGGCAGTTTATACAATCATCAATCCTCAAGGCACGCAGATCAATCGTTCGTATGTGATTGTGGTAAATCTTACACATACAATACTGGACTGATTAGACACAAGAAGGATAAACGCCATTGAACTCAGAATTGTTTAATCTGATGTTTTATTCTGGTATTCATCTACATGTTCTTATGAGACTGCAGAAGTCTTTTGTGTAAAATTATGTCCTTTTGATCATTTACGACAAGTGCAGGCTTATAGGTTAGCCGATAAGACTCAGTGCCTACAGTGTTCGTTTGGTGTATTTACAGCATGGTACATTGTCTTTTGGTCAATAGTTGAACGCTATTTTTTTGCATAATAATGCTCATCAACAGTTTTAAATGTATTATGTTTTACGTTCATTTCCTACAAATGTATATATTTTTCATCAACATTTTTTTATTTACATACATCTGGTTGATTTCACCAGGATCCTGAAGATTTATCAGATTCAATATGATGTCAATCATAATATAATGCATGTTCGTATGGTTTGGTTTGATGACTATTTGATGATTTTTTCGTAAAGCAAGGGAACATTTTGATGCCAATGTGCTAATAAATCGTAAATGATAAGGTTAACATTTGACAACATTGTTTTAAGTTTACTTTGTACGGTTAGATCTAGTAAAGAATCTGTTTTGTTGGTTTGATAATTTTAAACATTTTTATTTAAGTTGGTTTATAGCTCAATGATTTTAGACTTATCTTTGGTATGGTGAAAGCTTTTGCACAATTTGAACTTATAAATAGCCTTTCAATTGGTTATTACCCAAGCTGAACTATAACGTTTTGTTGTCTGGTATGTTTTTATAAAAATACAACTTTAAACATTAAGTAATAAGTGCAAATATCTATATTAATTTCATCTTTATTTGTGCATAGTTTTGTAAAATTGAATATCAAATAACAGTTTTTGTAAAAAAGTAAAATTTCAGTTGTAACATGAATAAAACAAATGAGATAATCTAGACGTGATTAACCAGGAAACTCTCTTGAATGAAACAATGATTATGCACATGTAGATCCAGTTTTTTTATTAGATTAAAACGACTGTTATTTTATCATTCATTGACATTGTGTTATTCATACAACATCATATTATACGTAGCAATTACCTCGTAAATGATCTCATTGAGCTAAAACCTAGATGTGTTACAAATATGTTGTTTTTAGAATTTGCTATGCGTCAATCACTGTTGATAGTCTACGATTCTGTAAAATCCAGAAAGCCTAATCGACGACGTGCAGGAATCTTTGAGTCATCTCTTTTATGGTATTGTCTTACACCATGTTCCCCATGAGCTGGATCATTCGGTAGACTTATTCTACCGCTGCGTCTCTTGTGTCCCCTCAGGTCTCTATTGGGATAGTCGAAACGATGATCACTAGAAATAATACACAGTACAGAGATTGTTTAATAATAACACTTATCACGGCACCGCTGATTAAAAACTAAGACCGGAGATATAATTCGTATTTATATCATCAAAGACAAACATCAGGATATCAGGGCCTAAATTCACTAACATTTCTAAGTTTAAATTTGAGACTTAAGGCTAAAGTCTTAAACATTTAAACTGCAATAAATACTTGTTCAGTCGTTTGAAATTTGATCATTATTCAGATTTTTATTAAGTTGCTATCATTTTTCTATTAGATTGCTGACCACTAACTTGTCACATCAGCCAAAACCATGGTTTGATCTTTCTGGCTATGTTCCATCTCTGTTCAACCTAAAAAAATAATAATACACGTTTTCGACATCTTCAAATCTCATTAAACCAGCAACAGGGTGCCTGTAACTAACAATTTAGCCACAATCGTACTTGTCATCTCTTACAATTTGGCCGCAGTCGTACTTATCAACTCTTTTTGAAAGTAGCATTCGTACTTATCAATGGCCGCTGTAGACCTTATTAATTTTACCATACTCCCCACTCAGAAAGTACGCGATATAGGACTCCTACATCATTAAACATAGCAAAATAAAGCTGAATTCGGTAGCGTAGTGATTAATTAATATGCAAATGGCCTCTTTTCGCGAACAGAACGCCAGAAATATTCTCAGATCATAAAAACATGGACGATTAACGAATATTTTTTCTAACCCGAAACCAAAATCCACATAACTTGGTCAAACATGGTGATAGCGCCACAATAAAATCGCCAAAGTGAGGTCACAGGTTCGTATCATAAAACTGGTTCAAAGTTTGGACTCTTTCGGAACTTTATATATTATTAAATATTTCAAATATTACCTACCGGTGTTTCGTCCTCACGATACGTGCGCCGCTGTTGACCTTATCGAGCCGCTGTAGTTTTACTTGAGTACAGGGGGTGATATACAGATTTCTAAATACTCTAATCTAACTCCCCTTCATTCTCTAGTATTCTATTTGCAAAATGTTCAAACCAAAGATTAATAACACACACATTCACTCTGACGCACATAATAACCTCGTTTTGGTGAAAGTTTAACTGTGTGGAATTGTTCATAATTAAATGTCATATTTAAACTTTTTAATATCCAACATAAAATAAATTAGCTGTCCCTAATAGCACCTGGGACAGCCTATTAACATTGCTCACTCAGAGTGGTGTTATTCCCCAGTAGGCTAATCTCTTCAGTCTGCAGATGAAGTCCTTAGTACTAGGAAGAAAGCTCCAGGTTCGCTTTCAATTTATTTTGTGTTGGATACTAAAAAGTTTAAATATGACATTTAATAACCATGTTGTAAGGATTTAATTATACCGACAATAAAATTATACTTGAACTGACCACCTTACTCCCATACTTTATAATGTTTACATACCTTACAATATACAATGGGACCTAGATCTCAATGAATGCCAGAACTACTAGCGGAAGTTTTAACTCTTAACAAGTCTTTTTTTCAAGATTTCAATTGTATTCTTTCCCTCTCCTTTGACTTTGTAAAAGCCCACATTTCTGATCCATGCCTTAATATAGTTTCAAAGAACGCATCAAATAATTGACAAAATATTTTTTGGGTTAAACATATTTTTTGCTCATATATGCGCAATTAAAATATTTAATAAAACGGTAGATATAAAGGTCGATAGGAAAGGACCAAAGCCAAACACAGGCATGGAAACAAACAACAGTTACAAGTATAAATAAAATGCAATGTGTATGACATAAAAAGGTTGACAATATCCATGGAACGTTCAGTGGTCAAGAGAGTCCACTGGGTTTAAACCAGGTTCTAGGGCGCACCAGACCTCACTCTTCCACTAGTGTCATCTCAATAAAACGATACAGTGAAAATAAAAAATTCACCGCCAGTGGTGTATCTTCTACCAGACTAGGCAGCATTGCCGCTTTGTCGTTCCGTCCTTCCTTCCACTCAGTCGAATAAAAAAAACTTCCTTTTTTACACTATTTATTTTCGCGAATTCTTGTCCGAAAACCATTGAGCCAAATGTAATGAAACTTGAAAATGAAAATGAAAAAAACGTACGTAGTACAAGAACTACAATTCTATCTTTAAATTATTGTCCTTTTACACTCTGTTGTTAACATTCTATTGCACGAATAAACGAAGTTTGCTCAAAGGCTAAACTAAAGAACCTTTTTTATATTTGTGTTTATTCTCAAAATACCGAGATAAGAATGGGACAAGAATGTGATATGACTCTCATCGAGGAAGATAGTACCTCCAATATAAACTGGAAAGTATTTAAAAAGGAAAACAATACAAACTATTTAGATTCTATAGACTTCTATTCTAGACCTGAAAGTCTTTTGTGATACTCAATGAAGACATTTCCAATAAAACCCCAAAACAGACAAATGACTTAAAATGTGAAGATTCTTTAAGTTTACTAAATAACGACCAACGGTCTTGAAGAAAACAGATAAACAAGGCTAGAACCCAAGTGCGAATGATGAAGAAGGAGAAGGAGGAGGTGAAAAAGTGTTAACAAGAGGCTCAAGAGTGCCATTGGAAGCGAGTGTGGGGATGAGTATAAAACAATTTATTATAGGCCTACCCACGTTAAGTATCGAAATTAATTAAAACTCATCGTTTCAGAAGAGGGTTAGGGTGATATGTCTTTGTGTGGGATCATAGACATCACTACTCTGGTGGGATGGAAGCTGTGATGAATGCGTTCTACCGATACTGATAATTTCTGATCATTTTATGGCATTCATTAATATTTAATACTAATACATATATATATTTAAGTTCTTAAGAGTTCAATGACTATATACCAATACAGGGGATAATAACAACAGGGGAAATGTGTATACAAACAAATGTGTTACTATCATTTGGTGGAAAATCTATATGATACGAGACTTTCATATATACTTTTATATCTACTTGTTCAGTCTTGAGTCAGAGTTTGGACTCAAGAGATTGATGATACATCTATTAATTGTCGTAGTGTGTTATTTTAATTAAACACTCTGCTCATTTCAGGAGATGAAAAGAAAACTACAACACGGTTGAACTGAATGGACTCGTTATAGTTTTAATATTTCCGACGCATTTTAAATTTATCTATTACATGGCGTTAGCATAAAAAAAATTAAACAAACATAATACAAGACACAATAAAGGTTTGGTGTTATTCAAATTAAAAAAACAACACATTAATAAACAATATATCAGTATATACACAAACCAGCTTTTTGTTTTTCCCTAAATGTTTCTACACGTCTACAACAAAATATAAAAATAAAACATATCGATAAACATCACACATTATATACACACTATGTCTATGTTTTATGTCGGGACGTTGAACGCCAGAGCCAGTCGACTTGAGGCCGACCGAACCTTTCTTTTGATTTTATGTAGACATATAAACATAACACATTACATACATACTTAGCATAATGTTTATTTCGGAGCGTTGAACGCCAGAGCCAGTCGACTTGAGGTCTAACTAATTAGGTTCCGTTGGCATAGGACAGTCGACTTGAGGTTGACTGTCCTATGCCAACTGAACCTAATTAGTTTTATACCTTTCTTTTGGCGTTTGGTGTGTTTGAGCGTTCAGTTCGTTTTCTTTTCATTTGAGTTGGGGTTTTACCGGCTGATGCCGTCTTCAATACTGTCCCTCTACCATCTGTTGATACAATAATGTTTGGATTTGATTTTCCCTTGTGTGCGTAGGCTTATCCTTTTGTTCTTGGGATAGGTTGGTCCAGTGGTCTATGTCAACTAGATGATGGGGAAAAGACGAGTCTAGTTTAATATTTCCCATATCCCCGATTGCTCGGCATCTCTCTAATTGTTTTCCTATGACGATATTATGTAAAATGTTTATGGATTTAGGAAGGTCTTTGATTTTCCAATTTGTCGGTAACTTCAGCGTGTGGTTCAAACTTTCTGAGTTATTATTGGTCCAGTTTGTGGGGATTTTGCCTTTTTTTGGCTGGCTCAATGCATAGCACATGTGTGCACCCAAACGAAACACCGTCTATTTGCGGATTTAAATGCTAGTTCTTCATCGCTCCTTATTCTGTTTCCCCGACAAGGTACAAAATCATCTCGGATCTGAGCCAGAGATAAAATCATGATACAGTTACAATCTCCCCAGCTAGCAGCTCTTTAATGACCCGTAACCTATTGACTGCAATAAAAAGTGGTCAATACTAGTGGTATTTCTGAGAGACCCACTCTGCAAGTAAGATTTAGGAGTAGTTGTCACAATATAATACAAGACACAATAAAGGTTTGGTGGTGTTGTTTTTTCAAATTAAATAAAAAAACAAAACATTAATAAACAGTATATCAGTATATACACAAACCAGCTTTTTGTTTTTCCCTTAATGTTTCTACACTATAAAAATAAAACACATCGATAAACATCACACATTATATACACACTATGTCTATGTTTTATGTCGAGACGTTGAACGCCAGAGCCAGTCGACTTGAGGCCGACCGAACCTTTCTTTTGATTTTATGTAGACATATAAACATAACACATTACATACATACTTAGCATAATGTTTATTTCGGAGCGTTGAACGCCAGAGCCATTCGACTTGAGGTTTAACTAAAAAGGTTCCGTTGGCATAGGACAGTCGACTTGAGGTTGACTGTCCTATGCCAACTGAATCTAATTAGTTTTATACCTTTCTTTTGGCGTTTGGTGTGTTTGAGCGTTCAGTTCGTTTTCTTTTCATTTGAGTTGGGGTTTTACCGGCTGATGCCGTCTTCAATACTGTCCCTCTACCATCTGTTGATACAATAATGTTTGGATTTGATTTTCCCTTGTGTGCGTAGGCTTATCCTTTTGTTCTTGGGATAGGTTGGTCCAGTGGTCTATGTCAACTAGATGATGGGAAAAAGACGAGTCTAGTTTAACATTTCCCATATCCCCGATTGCTCCGCATCTCTCTAATTGTTTTCCTATGACGATATCATGTAAAATGTTTATGGTTTTAGGAAGGTCTTTGATTTACCAATTTGCCGGTGACTTCAGCGTGTGGTTCAAACTTTCTGGGTTATTATTGGTCCAGTTTGTGGGTTTTTTGCCTTTTTTGGCTGGCTCAATGCATATCACATATGTGCATCCAAAGAAACACCGTCTATTTGCGGATTTAAATGCTAGTTCTTCAACGCTCCCTATTCAGTTTCCCCCACAAGGTACAAAATCAGCTCGAATCTGAGCCAGAGATAAAATCATGATACAGTTACAATCTCCCCAGTTAGCAGCTCTTTAATGACCCGTAACATATTGACTGCAATAAAAAGTGGTCAGTACTAGTGGTATTTCTGAGAGACCCACTCTGCAAGTAAAATTTAGGGGTAGTTGCCACAATATTTTCCTATACAACTCTCTGTAAACAAAAACGGCTGCTGGTTGTCCTGCTGGATGGAGGCCTTTTTTGACGTCAAATCATTTTTTATTAAGACCAACTACATGCTGTGCCAGTCATTTTTGGTAACGGTTCCAAATCAGTATCGCTTATGGTTTTTGAGAATTAGTCGCCACACAATTCTATTTTTAAAATCTATTTTTAATTGTGTGGGCCATCTTGAATTTTCAGTCGACCGGACTTTACTTAGGACCAACTAGATACCAAGAGTAGTATTTCTGTTAAGTTTCATAAGAATCTATGACGTGGTTTCAGAAGAGTAGTGTTATAACATGTGTAAACAAAGCTGGCCGCTCACCTATGTTTAATGTCGAATCAGAATAATATCGTTTTTGTCAAGAACCAACATCATGGTGATCATTTTAGTAAAGATCCTATATCAGTATCACTTGTAGTTTCAGAGGAGAAAACTTGTTGTTGTTTTTAATCTATTGTTTAGCTTTTTAAACATTATGTGTGAAACTAAATAGACACATCAATATTATGTGTGATGCTAAATACACATGAACAGTATATGATACTAAATATACATGAACATTACGTGTGCTACTAAATATACATGAACATTATGGGTGATACTAAATATACATGAACATTATGTGTGCTACTAAATATACATGAACAGTATGTGTGATACTAAATATACATGAACATTACGTGTGATACTAAATATACATGAACATTATGTGTGATACTAAATATACATGAGCATTATGGGTGATACTAAATATACATGAACATTGGTACGATACTAAATATAAATGAACATTATGTGCGCTATTAAATAAACATCAAAATTATGTGTGAAACAAAATATACATAAACATTATGGGTGATACTAAATATACATGAACATTCTGTGTGATACTAAATAAACATGAACATTACGTGTGATACTAAATATACATGAACATTATGTGTGATACTAAATATACATGAACAGTATGTGTGATACTAAATATACATGAACATTACGTGTGATACTAAATATACATGAACATTATGGGTGATACTAAATATACATGAACAGTATGTGTGATACTAAATAAACATGAACATTACGTGTGATACTAAATATACATGAACATTACGTGTGATACTAAATATACATGAACATTATGTGTGATACTAAATATACATGAACAGTATGTGTGATACTAAATATAAACGAACATTATGTGCGCTATTAAATAAACATCAAAATTATGTGTGAAACAAAATATACATAAACATAAGGTCTGCTACTAAATATACATGAACATTATGTGTGATACTAAATATACATGAACATTATGTGTGATACTAAATATACATGAACATTCTGTGTGATACTAAATAAACATGAACATTATGTGTGATACTAAATATACATGAACATTACGTGTGATACTAAATATACATGAACATTATGTGTGATACTAAATATACATGAACAGTATGTGTGATACTAAATATACATGAACATTACGTGTGATACTAAATATACATGAACATTATGTGTGATACTAAATATACATGAACATTATGGGTGATACTAAATATACATGAACAGTATGTGTGATACTAAATATACATGAACATTACGTGTGATACTAAATATACATGAACATTATGTGTGATACTAAATATACATGAACATTATGGGTGATACTAAATATACATGAACAGTACGTGTGATACTAAATAAACATGAACATTACGTGTGATACTAAATATACATGAACATTACGTGTGATACTAAATAAACATGAACAGTATGTGTGATACTAAATATACATGAACATTACGTGTGATACTAAATATACATGAACATTACGTGTGATACTAAATAAACATGAACATTATGTGTGATACTAAATATACATGAACATTATGTGTGCTACTAAATATACATGAACAGTATGTGTGATACTAAATATACATGAACATTACGTGTGATACTAAATATACATGAACATTATGTGTGATACTAAATATACATGAGCATTATGGGTGATACTAAATATACATGAACATATGTACGATACTAAATATAAATGAACATTATGTGCGCTATTAAATAAACATCAAAATTATGTGCGAAACAAAATATACATAAACATTATGGGTGATACTAAATATACATGAACATTCTGTGTGATACTAAATATACATGAACATTATGTGTGATACTAAATATACATGAACATTATGTGTGATACTAAATATACATGAACATTCTGTGTGATACTAAATAAACATGAACATTACGTGTGATACTAAATATACATGAACATTACGTGTGATACTAAATATACATGAACATTATGTGTGATACTAAATATACATGAACAGTACGTGTGATACTAAATATACATGAACAGTACGTGTGATACTAAATATACATGAACATTATGTGTGATACTAAATATACATGAACATTATGGGTGATACTAAATATACATGAACAGTACGTGTGATACTAAATATACATGAACATTACGTGTGATACTAAATATACATGAACATTATGTGTGATACTAAATATACATGAACATTATGGGTGATACTAAATATACATGAACAGTATGTGTGATACTAAATAAACATGAACATTACGTGTGATACTAAATATACATGAACATTACGTGTGATACTAAATAAACATGAACATTATGTGTGATACTAAATATACATGAACAGTATGTGTGATACTAAATATACATGAACATTACGTGTGATACTAAATATACATGAACATTATGTGTGATACTAAATATACATGAACATTATGTGTGCTACTAAATATACATGAACAGTATGTGTGATACTAAATATACATGAACATTACGTGTGATACTAAATATACATGAACATTATGTGTGATACTAAATATACATGAGCATTATGGGTGATACTAAATATACATGAACATATGTACGATACTAAATATAAATGAACATTATGTGCGCTATTAAATAAACATCAAAATTATGTGTGAAACAAAATATACATAAACATTATGGGTGATACTAAATATACATGAACATTATGTGTGATACTAAATATACATGAACATTATGGGTGATACTAAATATACATGAACATATGTACGATACTAAATATAAATGAACATTATATGCGCTATTGAATAAACATCAAAATTATGTGTGAAACAAAATATACATAAACATTATGGGTGATACTAAATATACATGAACATTATGTGTGATACTAAATATACATGAACATTACGTGTGATACTAAATATACATGAACATTATGTGTGATACTAAATATACATGAGCATTATGGGTGATACTAAATATACATGAACATATGTACGATACTAAATATAAATGAACATTATGTGCGCTATTAAATAAACATCAAAATTATGTGTGATACTAAATATACATGAACATTATGTGTGATACTAAATATACATGAGCATTATGGGTGATACTAAATATACATGAACATATGTACGGTACTAAATATAAATGAACATTATGTGCGCTATTAAATAAACATCAAAATTATGTGTGAAACAAAATATACATAAACATAAGGTCTGCTACTAAATATACATGAACATTATGTGTGATACTAAATATACATGAACATTATGTGTGATACTAAATATACATGAACATTCTGTGTGATACTAAATAAACATGAACATTACGTGTGATACTAAATATACATGAACATTACATGTGATACTAAATATACATGAACATTATGGGTGATACTAAATATACATGAACATTATGGGTGATACTAAATATACATGAACATTCTGTGTGATACTAAATATACATGAACATTACGTGTGATACTAAATATACATGAACATTACGTGTGATACTAAATATACATGAACATTATGTGTGATACTAAATATACATGAACATTATGGGTGATACTAAATATACATGAACATTACGTGTAACTAAATATACATGAACATTATGGGTGATACTAAATATACATGAACATTCTGGGTAAAACTAAATATACATGAACATTATGTGTAACTAAATATACATGAACATTATGGGTGATACTAAATATACATGAACATTATGGGTGATACTAAATATACATGAACATTATGTGTGATACTAAATATACATGAACATTACGTGTGATACTAAATATACATGAACATTCTGTGTGATACTAATTATACATGAACATTACGTGTGCTACTAAATATACATGAACATTATGTGTGATACTAAATATACATGAACATTACGTGTGCTACTAAATATACATGAACATTATGTGTGATACTAAATATACATGAACATTATGTGTGATACTAATTATACATGAACATTACGTGTGCTACTAATTATACATGAACATTACGTGTGCTACTAAATATACATGAACATTATGTGTGATACTAATTATACATGAACATTACGTGTGATACTAAATATACATGAACATTATGTGTGATACTAAATATACATGAACATTACGTGTGCTACTAAATATACATGAACATTATGTGTGATACTAATTATACATGAACATTACGTGTGCTACTAAATATACATGAACATTATGTGTGATACTAAATATACATGAACATTACGTGTGATACTAAATATACATGAACATTCTGTGTCATACTAATTATACATGAACATTACGTGTGCTACTAAATATACATGAACATTACGTGTGATACTAAATATACATGGGCATAAACATTCTGGGTAAAACTAAATATACATGAACATTATGTGTAACTAAATATACATGAACATTATGGGTGATACTAAATATACATGAACATTATGTGTAACTAAATATACATGAACATTATGTGTGATACTAAATATACATGAACATTACGTGTGATACTAAATATACATAAACAGTATGTGTGATACTAAATATACATGAACATTATGTGTAACTAAATATACATGGGCATAAACATTCTGGGTAAAACTAGATATACATGAACAGTATGTGTGATACTAAATATACATGGGCATAAACATTCTGGGTAAAACTAGATATACATGAACATTATGTGTGATACTAAATATACATGAACATTATGTGTGATACTAAATATACATGAACATTATGTGTGATACTAAATATACATGAACAGTATGTGTGATACTAAATATACATGAACATTACGTGTGAAACTAAATATACATGAACATTACGTGTGAAACTAAATATACATGAACATTTGATCCATCAATAGTATGTACATTAACGATAAATTAACAGTATGTGCATCAATAAGTTTATGTATAGTATAATACAGTTTACTTATGTTTGATGATGTTAGTTACTGAGAACTGTCAGCGAGTTGACAGTAATACAACACAGTTTTGTTTATGAACATAATTTATTAATTTTCCTAAATTGTCATATAATATAATTTAGAAATTCATTACTTTTTATCATTTTAAAGCAATTGATACAATTTCCAATGTGCTAGTAACATTATATATCATTGAAACTGATTTTTGCATCATGTGTTATTTCATGATTTGTCCATTTATCCTAAACCTTACTTGCTGAGTGGGTCTCTCACAGAGGCCAGCATGTTTCACATAACCACTGATCACTTTTTATTGCAGTCAATTTGTCATTGAAGGGCTGCTACCTGGGGAGATTGTAACTGTCTCTGGCTCAGATCCAAGCTGATTTTTGGACATGGGGCTTTTCAAGCCCTAGTCCTTAGCAGGCGACAAAATTCTAGCACGCTAGAAGCCGCAACAGACGTCACTGACGAAATGTATCACTACGCTAACAGACAGAGCGTCAGCTGTCATTTTGATTGGGTGTTCATTCGAATAAAAGAGATAAAAACTCACCCCACTCACTGTATGCATATTCATAGGGGCCCTGGCCTTGTGTAGAGAAGAAATAGTTCTTCGGATCAGACAAATACCATCTAAATCGTAAATAAGCTGTGGGAAATGGAAATAAAATTGAAGAATGTGATGTTTGGGCCTATACTTTTTTTCTACTAAGACAAGAAACAAGATGATATATGTTATCTCGAAATATTATAAACCCCGTTTGGACCCCGTACATCCAGCTTTGCAAAACTGGGATAAAGTAGCTCATTTGCATATTAATGTCGAAAGGACCAATGCTTCCGAGCAAAAGTAGTTATTTTTCAGCAAAAAAGAATAGAGGTAAACATTTGCGATATCAGCGGGAAAATGGAACATCCGTCACCTAATGGTGACAATCTTAAATAAAGTCTTCGTCAAAATGTTATAATTGCAGAATTTACAAATTGTATTACTACGCTGTAGAAGCGGCATTTTAGACTCAATAGATTGAACTGATCACGCGTTGATTTCATGACCCACGATCACTATTAATCGAGTGGAGAAGATTTATTTCGAATCCGACTTTGTACAGATATGAATAATGTTGCTCCGAATTAATAAATGATGGAATACATACCACAATAAAAAAAATATGTAAACAATAATAAAATTAGATGTATTTTTCCAAAAAGGATAACTCATACGGCCCATATTTCTATCCGGTGCAAGCGTCGGAATTTAATAATTACAATATGATCCCTTCGAACTCAAGAAGACGCTTTCCGCCAGTTTTGTCAACAGGTCAGTGCATACAATGTTCATAAATGCACTTACACCATGTGCACTCAACAGAACTGTTCAATTTACAAAGCCCCTAGTCCATCAGTGCTTCAGCACTTTGATTTACCTTGTACGTAGGACTGTTTTGCCAAATTACAAATTTCGGTTTCTGTAAGGTTATCTGCAATTTCGTGCATAAATGAGCTATATGTTGTTGTTGTAGAGCTTGTGTGCACAAACGTTGGCAATCTCTACCCAGAGTACACTCGTTCCTCATTTGACTCTGTCAACGTCAAAGGAAGTAGGGCGAACGGTTACGTCACGTGATTATTCAAAAAAGTTATGACGATGTTTATAATAAATCCATTTGCGTGATCTGCAAAGATAAAATATAGGCCTGTATTAAATAATTTCAATTTTTATTTCTATGAGCTAATTGTTTTAAGTAATTTTCTGGTATCGAGCTTCGGGTTGAAATGTTTACATATGCGTTTCGATTGAGGAGAGCTAAGTACGTATTAATTTTGTAGTAAAATAATCCCGATTAAAACTATATTGTTTTCATGTATTATTTCAAATATTCTGAAAATTACACAAGAAATAAATAAGTTTCAGGCAAACATATTCCGATTTAACAGGTTTTACCAAAATCTTGTAATTTAGTAGTTAGCAGAGATATATGTGAGTGCAAGGAACGATAACTCTGCGTGGAGATTGAAACGTTGGCCCGAAATATATCGGGTGGTCAATGCTTAAGCGACGGACAACAGACAAGTCTTTATAAACTGTTGAGGTCACATGGAAGTCGCCAATATTGTAAGTCTTATCTATTCCAAGCACACTCCCCCTTCTTTGCAACAGAATCGTTTCATATCGACTATCTGCTGGTCCGTATAAAGGGTCACCACTGGATGCCGAACACACAGGTTTTACCGTGCCCTAAATAGGGACGCTTAGACGACTACTGAAACTGCGACGTTGGACCAGCGAGATACCCCTTGCCACTGCAAGTCCCAGCAACTGGCAAGAGGCAGACTACGATGGAACAAAACGGCACACCTAGGAACATCGACGTTGGATTAACCTTTGCGAGATATACACTGGCTGCGAGGGAGGGAAAGCAACGTATTTTCGCAGACAGTGTGTATACCGGAGGAGCCATCACCACGTGCACGTGCAAGGCCACCGACACGGACTCCACGAGCGATGGATTGACCTAGTCACAATTTTCCAGGCAATCCGATTGGCCATAATCTTCTACTGCAACTGTAATCTTCTTCGAGAAAAATGTAATCATCTACTGACAGGCTATCTTCGTTGGACGTCTTCACTCCGAACAAATCTACTATTGAGATTCTGCAGTAAACCACTTTTGACGAGGGACGTTGTGGCTACTACCCCTGGACTCTCCTGCAGCCATAACCTTCTTTTGAAAAGCTCGCCAAAAGGCCCAGTGCCATAGGGCGAGTGTAAATAAAAAAATCCTCCATCGAACACACAAATAACACGTATTTGTTCGCCATTTTGACAATGCTCGAATAGAAAGAATACTAAAAGCCATTCTTTATAGAATAACATTTTTAGATATATTTGCTCAATATTGGAAGAAATAATTAATTTAAGGCGGTATCTACAACCTTCTTTAATGCATGTCTATTAAAAGATTTGTTCGGCAGAAAACAATTTATCAACGATAATTAATTAAACTAATCCTATAATTATAACCACCTAGTCGCATTACTGATTGATGTTGATTGAATTATCACATGTTTTGTCAATTGGGCTGATCAGCAGCAACACTTCCGACATTACAATGAATATTATTCTAAATAAACAAAAAATAATGAAGTAATGGGAAGCTATACTGTTTTAATTCTTGATTTTATGAGTCCTAACTCCTTTTCGTAAGGTATTTCAGAGTTGAAGAACACAAGTATTGTATAAAAACAACAACACACAAACAACAACAACAAAAATAACGTTTGATTTATCTTATTATATTACTACAAAAATTCTTAATTATCGAAAAGAGAAAGCTATTGTTATTAGGTATGTTTACTACAAACATATTAATACAATTCAAAATTACTAAGAAAATAATAAGGTAGGGCTTTATATATTGATTTTATGAGTCCTTTTCGTACGCGGTAACTTCTTTTTGTAAGGTGATTCATCTAGTCAAAACACATACGTATTAAAAAAATTGCTTTTATGAGTCCTTTTCGTAGACCGAACCCCTTTTCACGAAAAGGATACCTTTTCTCACTTTAGGCCTACCGCTTAACATGATTGGGTTCGAATCAACTATTGAGGCGTGTTACCTCCCTTCTTTAATATTTTAAAACGACGAAAGGTCTAATATACGGATTCCTTTGTTGTTTTCATTGCTTCTCTATAAAAAGTTCAGAAAAAAATGCTGAAAATTGAAATTATTTAATGCAACTTTGTTATTGAAAATACAATATTATTGTTTTAAAATGCCGTTAGGAGTGAAGCCCGTGTGCAGCACTTGCACGAGCAATAACTCCACAATGTGGAGCAAGAGTGAAAACGGCGAAATTATTTGCAACGAATGCGTCACAAAACAGACCCATGGCGGAAAAGAACAAAATGGGAACGGCGGCCTCCCAGGCAAGAAAGGGTTAGGGCTTTCTGAAAATGTGCAGGAACGTGTACTGAGGAAAAGCTCCAGAAATAAACCTTCAAGGTACAGAGTCAACAGCTTGAAACCTGTTGCAACAAAGGGGAAAAGTAGGAGAATTATTTTCAAGAAAAGTGTAAGTTGATCTTTATTTCATTTTCATGGTGTTTTTTTTCCCGTCTATAGGCAAAATACTCTGAGCGCAATCCTGATATTTGTGCATGGAAAGTTCATCAGTATTCCTGACCCTTTTCGTGATGACAGCTGACATTTGCCATTGATGAGTAATGTTTCGAAAAGAATGGGTAACAAAGTTCATGTTCAGATATTGCTTCCAATGCTTGCAGTTTACATATAAATATATATATAAACACTGTGTTTCAGAGCCTACCAGTACATTCAACTTATGTATACATATAAACAGAAGTTATGTATACTTTCAAAAAATGAGTTTAATTGAATTTATTGAGGCCAAATAAAATAATTATTAATACCTGTGTTTACTCACAGACCTAATAACATCAGGTGACTAGGTCTGTGCTTTACAGTAAAATTGTTGCAGGGCTCGACGTTAACTTTATGGATAGCTTGCCCATGGCCTGACGGGGCAAGTTAACTCTGAAATTTACTTGCCCATGCAGTTTGCTGGTTGCCCAATTATTCAGACCTGAAGTTTTTATCCTATAAGGATATACTGTTTGAGCCTTCAAGAGTATTAGACCACTTACTGATATAAACCTCACAGCACTTTTCTGAGAATTCTTAAACTTGGTCTAATACTTACTGTTACAATGTAACAACAATAATAATATCGGAAACCAGCAAAGAGCGATGAGTTCCTTTTATATTTTGTCATATTCTATAGTCCTTGTCCCTCAGTTTTGAAGTTGCCAGACGCGATTGAGCCTTTGAGATTTCACCTGCCCAGAGCCAAGTTTTACCTGCCCCGGGCAGGCGGACAGTCCTTAACGCCGAGCCCTGTGTTGGGGACAAAAATGGGTTGTAAGGTTTGATTTTTTACAAAATTATTTACAAAATGCAGATTTCAAGCTTAAAGTATTACATGTAGATACCAATTTATTTTATTTTAGAACCTGCTTTGTACAGAAAGATGCACTGGCATTAATTTGTCTTGCACATTTTTTTTGTGAGTGCTTGCCTTTTTGTGTGCTAATAAAATGAACAAAATTTTGTCTGAATTAATCAAGATTTGTTTTTTATTCGCAAAAAAAAAAAAGAGTTGGATGTGTTTCAAGGGTATCGGTTGGGTTACAATAAACACAGTTATTATTTTATTTGGCCTATGGAGAAGATTTATTTTAAGAAGAGGGGAGGGGTGGGGATTTCCCCCTTCCAATCCTACTGAGATATTGTTTTAGATCATGGTTAACAAAAAAATAAGTGTCCTACATGTTTCTGTTTAAGGAATATTCAGATGTTACTACAGCAAATTCTTCTATTTTTTTCAGCAACCGGTAAAAGCACCAACGGCTGTTTCGACAGTGATTACCGGAGACAGTATATTCTATGATGTAAGTTTTTTCAGTCGTGAGTGTTCCATCAGATATTTAGCAGGGTCTTCCACAGGGCATTTAAGAGTATATTCCCCCTATCCTTTAATTCTAAAGTCTAATTTCCCCCTACTCCTTAAGACCTTAACTGACCCCCTATCCTTTGATCTCCCTGCCATATCCCTTAAAAACACCAATAAACCTGCAAAATGCATTATGCCTGTCTATAAATCGCTCCTTGTACTTCTTAAAAATACTTTCATTTAAGTTTATGGGTGAAATATACTTAAACTGCATCTAAACAAATCGTGATCCCTAAAAATATTGGTCACCCGAAGGTTAACTCCCTCCCACCCCATGATATTCAAATTTAATTCCCCCTATCCCTTAAATTATTTCTGCGGAAGACCCTGTTTAGTATTTAGTCAACATTAATAAGAATAATTATAAGTTACCTCGCACATACCTTTTTGTGGGGGTGGGGGGGTAGTGGGGGTGGTTGGGGAAGGGGACAGATTTAATAATGATATTAACATAATGATGTCAATACGGCAGTTGGTCAACCATTGTTTCCAAAGTGTAACTTCATTGAAAAATGCTCAAGGTATCTTCACGAAACTTGTCGTTATACAACATTTGTCAAGAGAGTGAACACAATACAAACAAGTTCTCACAGCTTACACTTTATGCCTATCTTACGGTGTCCGGTTAGGGCCAGATACAATGTCGTATTGTCGTGGGCGACAATGCGACGCCCGACAACGCGACATAGCGATACGACAGTGCGACATTGCGATACGACAACTCAACATTGCGATACGACATCACGACAATTATGTCATTATGCCGTATTGCGATGTCGCATTGTCGGGCGTCGCATTGTCATGCACGACAACGCGACATTATGTCGTAATGTCGCCAACGACAACGCGACATTCTTTCAGATGTCGCGATGTCGTTGGCGACATTACGACAATTGAAAGAATGTCGCGTTGTCGTGGGCGACAATACAACATAATGTCGCGTTGTCGTGCACGACAATGCGATACAACATTGCGATACGACATAATGACATAATTGTCGCGATGTCGTATCGCAATGTCGTGTCGCGTTGTCGGGCGTCGCATTGTCGCCCACGACAATACGACATTGTATCTGGCCCCAACCGGACACCGTACTATCTGGCATCATCATAAGGAGTAACTTTAATAGTTTAATCAGCTTAATCCTTTCTTACTATATAACTAAAGTTATTGTCGAAACCTAAACATTATGCAATTTTGCATTTTTGTTTTTTCAAGTTTTCGGAAAATCTTTAAATGATTAATGGACATGAGTCATTGCGTCTCAGATGTATTGACTGGAAATTTAACAACTTATAACCATCAGCTTGAATAATTCTTAATAAACCATGTTTGATATTGATTTTTTTTTATTTATTTCTACTTCAGCTAGTGTGAATTTGAGATTGTGTAATTTAATGTATTATTCATTTCAAATTCATTAATCAAGCATTACAAAAATATAAATATTACTAAATGTTTTTTAAAATTACCAGTATTGTATCCGATTGCCATGTTTTCTATACAGGGCATGTACTGGCAAGTTGGCGACATTGTCTCATTGGTGGATGAAGACAGCAATGTCTACTATGCCCAGATACGTGGCTTTCTCCAGGACCAGTATTACGAGAAAAGTGCCGTCATAACATGGCTTCTACCAACACATGCCTCGGACAGAACTCGGTTTGATCCATCAACTTATATACTAGGTATACTGTTCAGAACTATTTCTGATGAATTATGATGCTGTGTATAGTTCATCTTCGCAGTGCTCACAGAAAATTATTTTAAGAGACAGGCCCAGGGCTTGTTGCTTTTGAAATTGGATAGGCCCCGATTTAAAATGGACAGGCCCTGTCCAAAAAAAAATCTTATTGGAAATGTGTATTCACTTTTATAGTACACATTCGTTATGTATGTATTAATCAAATTCAGAACCTCCGACGTCTATATTTTTAATTTTTCTACCACTTTTGCCAAACGATAACATTCAGAGCCAACTTGTTGAAACTGGAGCTTGTATCAATTGCTTCTCTAAATCTTTTGTAATGGTGGTCAATGAAATTGCTTTAATACTCTTCTGTATTTAGTGTTGTATAAGATATATTAAGGGGTACGACAGAAAAAATAGTATATTTAAAGCCACTTTCCTCTCCCCCCCCCCCCCCCCCCCCGTCACCATCAGGCAAATTTTACAAAAGATATACACCCTTTTCTAAGCCTACTAACGATAATAAGGTATATATGTAACTTATATATGTTGCAATCCAAACTCTATAACTACAATATAAACGCCTTGACCAGCCA
>JAWPHD010023090.1:0-23120 GCA_037043455.1 Cyrtodaria siliqua | reverse complement strand
CCTACGATGCTGGTGTGAACACAAAATGTGCTTCACAACGTCATAGCGGGTTTTGGTTTAATGCTTGCACGTGGCTCAATCCGAACGGTCACTACGCCACACCCGGAACGCTGTCGCCATACACAAGCGGTTGGGGAGGAGTTATTCACTATTCGTGGCAAACCTTGAAGTCAATGAAATCAACAAAGTTAATGTTTAGGAGAAATTGCTGAAGACTGTCACGTTTATTCCCCATTGTATTATAGGTTTCTTAAAGGCAAGGGTAGAGTATAAAAAACAAAAATGGCCACAGCATAAACTTTTTTGATCATTATTCTTCTTAGAGACGTTTAATCACAAATTTCTAAATAACAAAACAGTTTTAATCCATAAAATTCGGCATGTAAATACACTAAGCGTTATTATAGACAGTTATGTGATGTATTTAATATCTATATTTTCTATAACAAAAGTATTAACCCTAACTGTATTGGTAAACATAGATCAGCAATCGGTCTGTATGCTGGAATCCTTATCTTGAAGCAAACGAAATACTAATAATATGTTTAAACCTAATGTGCGTATTACCTACAGCCCACTGGGGTTTAACGGTTGTAGTCCATGTCAACAATCTCGTCCAATAGGACTGTCAGAGTCGTCATAGGGACACTCGTGTTCACGCGTGTTCTCAGGAACTGCTAATTTAATTTAGATTAAACTTTCACAAACTTATGCACTTACGGAGTCGCATTTAACAAGGTATTATTATAGATAAACCGAATGCCGAAATGCCTTTCCTTTCGTTGGTATAGCTACAAATCAATATAACATTGGTTGTCCTACCAGTTTGCTCCATTTGGGCCGGGTTCCTGATCTAATTACATAAGCGAAGACATGCACTATAAGTTCCACCAGAGATTCGTTCAATTTTCTCATTTTGTTCGCCAATATAGCAGCAGAAACTCCCGTTCTTTGCAGATCCCTCCATTTTGATTTAGAAATAGCCCCATAAATACTAGTAGTTCCTACATGTAAGTGTATTTTAATGTTTACTACGTCTTTCAACTTCATGTTTTACGTTATTAAATGGAATATTTTATTTTATTTCCTGTATTTACGAGATCATTTGGCGTTCAAAGCGTAAGCTTATCTTTGATCATCTTTGTGTTTTGCTTATATTACCTATTGATGCTGATTAGTTTTTCAAGGGGATGTAGTTAGAGTGAAAAGCCTATCATGGGCTTCCTTATTTACACTGTCCCATTTAACTGGAATGCAATATGGCATACATGTATAAGGGTGAGATTTGTTCTACACTTGAAATTGGTTTAAACTCACCTCACCTCCAACCGGCCGTTTTGACACTGACCGCTTCAGTGCGGTATAAATGTTGTCAACCCTGTCATGTTCGCTAACTTTTGTTCTACTTATTCTTGTCATTGGTGTTTATTTTAAATTAGTGTTTTTGGATGAGTGGGTTTTGTGAGTGCTACATTTTCTGTTCGACGTTTGCATCTACGTTTAGGTTTTTTGATGCATTACTCAATATCCGAGGTTTTGAGCAAACAGCCTTAAAACTTAGTTTTTAAACTTATGATAGCATTTTGTCATGTTTGTCGTGTTCATTTAAGGTCACCACCATCATCCCTGTAGATCTGCAGGTAAAATATGTTCTAGACCTATCATGCACATGTTTATCTTGATGCAGATAGAGGGTGAGCCTGGAATGTGCATTCCGATGGTTATTGAACCGTAAACCTGAGTTTACTGTGGAAAAAAACTGTGAAAAACAGGGTTTACGGGATTATGGAGGAAACGACGAGTTATATAACATTGGGTTCTCCTATCGGTTATCGAAAGCACTCTAGGTAACCATCGGTTACCATCGGTCACCGTCGTTAGCCGTTGGATCGCCGATAGCTAGAACGTTGGTAACCAATCTTCCCCCGACCCTACACCTGAGGTAGTATTTATTGGTGGCCTCGTTGTTACCAATGTTACCATCGGTGGCCAATGGGAGAACCCTGAACGCATCCAGTGTATCGTGTATCGTAGTGGGTCCCCTCCGGTCGTCAAGATATGCACATGCGGATAAGGGAGATACCAACCGGCCACTCTGCGAATTAAAGAGAAGGGACTTATATTGGAACGAAGATGCTGTCAAAAAAAAGAAACCAGTATAAGTGTGATGTTAACTTAGACGTTGACAGTTTGTGCGTTGTTAAGCGGTTGGGAAAATATGTCTATAACGTACAATCTTGGCATGAACGGTTTGAAAACTCATCGAGAGCAATATTTGTTATAGAAACAGTTTTGATTTTTAATATCTTTTTAATTGCTAGACATATCTAAATATATATATATTTATTGGTTGACCTAGAGGTATAAATAACTAGGAGTTTGCAAATGAGCTTAATTATTTGAGATTGCTATCTGTATAATAAGCATACTTAAGAAATACATTAAAGGGGAATTTTTTAATCGAAACATCAAGTTTGAATTAAAATATGAGTAAATATGAAAACCAAAATGTCGGTATTTATATTTTAAATCGTTTAAGAAATCCACAGCCTTTCATTGGTCTGTTGTAATTCCTTGTATCATGCTTCCCTTTTCTATTGCCCTGCATTATGTATAATTATATATATATATAGATACATATAGTATGTTATTCACCTTCTGATTGATTGTTTTTAAAAAAAGTATAGCTTGTTGTTAAACAGTCATTATTTACAAATAATGCATATCTGGTACAGCACATTTCCCCGTTGAACGTTATTATTGCGTACTTACTTTAATATTTTAGCTCTACTGGCTAAAAGCCGAAGGGAAGCAGAGCTAATGGAATAGCGAGTCTTCCATCGTCTGCCCACCCATCTATTAACGTTTGCCTTGCGAACAGCATATGGACTTTATTTTTAATCTTAACCAAAACTGTGTCAGTGTCTTTATATCAATGAAAACCAGTCAGATCGGTAACCCAAGAGTTATGGCCTTTGTTTTACTTAATAATACCTTTATCTGCCCTGTGAACACTCTGGTACCTGTATTTGATATTTTATAATCTTGATCAGATTGATGATATTTATAAAACTTCAAAAAAGTTTGAATATTTTTGCCATATTTTGGTTCGTTGGAACTGTAGCATTTCAACTGTTGCTCAGCCATAACTTTTAAACGCCTTAAATGTATTTTAATAAATCTACATAGACATATTCATCATAATGAGAACGTATGTAACTTGCAAGAATCAGGTATGTACTTCAATGGTGAAGGTCACACTTGGAGATCAAGGTCATATGAGTATGAGTTAATATGTTGTCTCAATCACAACTCTTAAACTACTAAAGTAATGAAGAGAAACTTTTGGTAAACATAATGCAAAGATTAACGCGTGCAAGAACCAAATCCGTTTCTCAGATGTTAAGGACACACATGGAGGTCAACTTTTTCAGGTTTATCTTCTTATCTAATGAATGAATTTTGATGACCTGCACAGAAATGTTCAACAATGATGAGAAGATCTTGCGTGCATAAGAATCAGACCTCAAAGGTCGAAGTCACAGTTGGAGTTCAAAGTTAATATAAGTCAACAGTGTGTCTCAATCATAACTCCTTAACTAATATATGGATTTTGATAAACTACACAGAAATGTCCAGCATGTTGGCATGGAGGTGTGGCAATAAAACAAATTGGTATGTGCCTCAAAGTTCGAGGTCACATTTGGAGGGTGCGGGTAACTGAACATGGACAAAATATAAATATAAACCAACAATGAAATATTTTTATTTTCAAATAAACAAATCATTTCATGTGGTCAGTGATATGTTTCGAGCGTACGATTTTGTTTGAGTGCCGTAACATCGGTATTCCAAAGCAACTGTTGCAAAGATCCATATTTTAGTTAATGAGTTCTATGCTATATTAAGTCAACGCGCTGTTACAGATGTGTCTGACGGTTAAACAAGTATCGTCCGAGGGATGTTCGGTCGAATAATTAATAACTACTAATGGAGAAACGTTACTTGATGTGAGTAATTTTTTTTATCAAGTACATAGACCCCTTTCACACATGAGTTGTACCGTCCTAATGCAATTATTCAAATTAGTTAATATTTTAATGCGTTTGAGTGATTAATTGCCTCAAATGTAACACGGGTAATTTCATACCATGGTAACGTATTTTGAATCACTTAATAAAGACCCACCGTTCTAAAATTATTTCAAAATAATGTAATGCTTGAAAATGTTTCGCGTAAATAACAGTCCAAGAAAAATACAGAACATATTCTTTATTGAAATATACAAACGTATCTCGTCAAACCTATGCATTTATGCAAATACAAAACATGATATGACATGACATGTGAACACTGATAAATGTTAACAAATGCATTCAAAACCTATATATGACATTGATTTATTCACGGATACCTAACTTGGGTAATATCAAAATAAATATGAATAAATATATATTCATATACAATTAGTTTAAACTTTGTATCACTGAGGACGTTTGAAGTACTTAACAATCGTGGTCGTTCTAGGTCAACAGATTCTTTAAGATTCATACGTTGCCAAATGTATCAGAAATGTATCAGACTTCTTGTACTGCTTGCTTGCATAAGCTGCACATGGAGAATAATAAATGGGTACTTTTATATCAGGCCTGAGAATCCATATCAGTATGAAATTACCGAAACTTGATTTGAAATGAATGCCATTGAATTTGAAATTGTCTAATCATAAATAGTTATTTAATCCATGAACAATGATTTTACAGTCAATAACCTGGCGAGAAAACAACATGAAAGCAACAAAAGAAACGCAGACGTGAAATCGTATGTGTGACAAACACATACAGTTCTAATTACATGTAATCGGTAATTTCCGTATCTCTCCGGTAAAAGAGTCGATGTAATACGAATCTGCCCGGACTCAAACCTGAAACAAAGATTTGATTATTTGCGTTGTTTTGCGTGATTTGATTTGTTTACCCTTTATTTTACCCGTGTGATAAAGCTGGATTGATTGGCAATTAAATCTTGATTGATATGACTAGCTAGGTCTATGTCGCATCGTATATTCTAAAACATTGTATTTATAGGCAAGTATGCAATACAACTTATAAATATTTTTTTTAATATACAATAAGGAACAAAGTAAATAAAGAAATAAACATAGGCAGCATTAATAGGTGATATAAGTATGACACAAAGATGATCTTATATATGAATATTAAAACAAAAGCCTAAAAAGTCACTTAACAAAGCATTCAATGACTTGACAGAAGCCAGAGTAAAAAGAGAATAAATGTATGTTGAAAAGTCGAACAGGAAATGTAGCTTTCACAGTCCATCAAAAACACACATTATAAAACAAAATTACAATGTTAATAATAAGCAAGGCACGTGACATCACAAGCACAAACGGGTTGGCAATAGGGCTACCGCTTTGAAAGGGTCATTGTCAAAGAAGTCGCTGTGTGATTAAACCAGGTTCTTTATTTTTTTGTTCAAACAAATTTTATTGCATGTTTTTTATTACAAGGTTTGCAAATGGGTCGTAAACTAAATTTACAAATGTAGACGTAAACGGCTGTCACGTTGGGTGAAAGAAAAGAAAAAGAAAAGAAGGAGGAGAAGAAAACATAGAATAATTATGTTTTAATAAGAGTACAGAGGGTCAGTCCGAACACACTGCTGAGTTGTCTTTATATATTATCATTTAGATGTCTTTAAGAATACTAATTCACGAACATGTGTAGGTAGATTATTCCAAAGACTTAATGACTACGGGATAAATTTGGAAAAAAACTCAGTTTTTCCTATCCGTTTTGCGTAGTCATCTGAGTTCCACAAGTTGTAATTATTAATATCTCTAATAAACGGAGGAAAGAAGTTGTCTACACTCTCGGGCAACATGTTATTTGTAGCTTTAAATGCAGTTATACGTTTCTGAAATGTTCGTCTGCCTACTAGCAAAGGCCATCCAAAAAGCCAGAGCAACAGGTGAACAAACCATTACGGGTACGACAATGCAAGATTTAAGACATATATCAAACGATACCGTCCTTTGAGGATTTAGGTAGACGTCATTATAGGGTCAACATTATGTCCGGTCATCGCACAATCAAAGGGGAAATGATAATGGTGAAATGTAAATGAGTCAACCACTAACTTGCGTTTGATAAACGTTTTGAAAAGTTTAATGACATCGTCGTGTTCCGGTCAAATGCTTTTAGTGGAGTTATGGCCCTTTTAAACGTATTAATACACAAACCTTGTCCGAACTAGTTCTTCCGAACCGCTTGCCGGAGTTCAACAAAACGTGATGAGAATGAGTTCCACCAAGCTTAGTTGCGCAATATCGTCGTTGTTTTCCGGTCGGATGATTTTTGACGGAGTTGTGGCCTTTAAAGATTTTAAAACACATACTTTGTCCGGATTAAAGTCTCCTGAACCCCTATCCGAATTTCAAGAAAACTTGGTATTAATGATCTATAAGAAAAATTATTACCTTTTCTTGAATATTGGGCCCTGTCCCAATTTGAGTAACTCAATCTTGCACTTAGATATATCTTGGTAATTGGTATAATTGTTTCAGGTGCTATCTCGCTCGCATCAAAAGAGCAGTGGCAGAAAAACAATAAACGTGACTCCAGCGTAAATGGAGTTTCTTCGATAGAATTTGCAGCAACTCTGCAGTTCAGGGTGAGAAGGTTCTAGGCCCATTTTCCATATTTTATCTCGATGTACATGGAAAGATAAAAATATCGGACAGGGAAAGCAGCATTCAAGGACGACAGTCAACTACAAACAAACACACAAACAGACAAACGAGAAGGCAAAAGCAATAAAAAATGCTAACGACATCACAAACACAAAAGGGTTGACAATAGGGCTACCGCCTTGGAACGGTCAGTGGCAACAAAGGCTACTGGGGGTTTAAACCGGTTCTAGGGTGCACCAAACCTCACACTTACCCTACTGTCATCCCATTAAAACAGGACAGTGTAAATAAAGAAATCGCCGCCATGATCTAATCTCTAACAAACAAGGCAGCATCAATAGGCGCCTGGCATGTTCATGCCTGTTAGGCGCCGTATAACTTGTTCATGTGTTGGTGCGCCTTAAAACCCAATTCAATTCAATGGTATAATACTATTTTATATTCACGGGCGCATTGTGTAACGGCGTTTTTCAATGAACTAGAGAGTCAGGCTATACCGACACGTGCTAACAAAACTTGTGAAAGATACAGGCGGACATCGAAATGCTCTTATGATATTCATTTCCTTCAGCTGCAGGGAACATTTCTGACCAGCTTTTCTTCTGATGGAGTTACTTCGGCATAAAACACAGCGGGATTTTCAGACAAATCTGTCGCCGAAAATAAATGGAAAATCGATCATGTCGAAAGGCAGATCTCGAGAAAAGTCCGGATAGTCATAGAAATCTGACATTTTTGACAGATGAGTTGACAGATCCATACAAGACGGGTTTAAATTCGACCTTAACCCCTGCATTTTGTTTTCCAGAATAGCAAAACAGTGCAATATATATAAATATATATATATAAATATATATATATCAATTCAATCTTTATTTTATCAATTCAAATCAGTTATGTTTTGACCCGTTTCGTCGGACATTTTTCTTGATCACGTCTATTTATAGAAGAAATATATCCCATTCAGGATCTGCAGTTATGGATGGGTGTTGGACAATGTGTAGTTATAGATAAAAACAAATGGACAATTCAAATTAACAATTCAAAAGACAATCAGACATTTTTAAAGACGTCCATCAATCTATCAATAGACCAAAATACCAATGATGATTTAAAACAAAGACCTGACATCAACACCACTTAAAAACCCTTTCCCAAATGACCCCTTCGAATCCCACAACAAACATATCGATATACCGGATTATAGCTTATAGGAAATGGTCGAAATGCTGCCACAAAAGTTATTATTATTCTCAACCCTGGTTAGAACTGCGTAGAATGAAATACATAATGCATTACTTGTTAATAACATAGCTTTTCAAATGGTCATGGACATCTGTCTTTTGTACTTATGCAAAAAATAACTATTCCGATACATGTATGAAACAGTAAAAACGTTTTCGTGAATTGGTTATTGTTTTTTCCTTGAGAAATGGTTAACATTTATGAGTCGGCCAAAAGACTTTGGAAAGTTTTTTTCACAGGACTGTGACAAATTTATAGAAAGGTAAACTTGCAGACACCATTTCCACTGGGCCTTAATGATAATTTGATCAAGAAGGACATATTTCAAAAGAGCCTTATATTGACATTTTTGATATATTTTCCATTCGAAACCGTAAATCTAGGTCTCATGGTTGTAGACGTAATGGTAAGATCAAACGGAAATCACATCTTACTGTGTCAGTCGCTGATTTACATACTATTATAAACAGTCTGGAAAGCACTCGATGCTTTCTTGTCTTACCTCTCTATCCATTTCTTAACTTAAGCTGATTCTCGAGGATGCAGACAAAGTTTTCATTCGAACAGATCATTTGTATAACACTGAGTCCATAATTCAAAGCGATTCACAGCATGTTCTCCGACCCCATATGACAATGAGTCTGATCACGTCAGACATTTTCTAAAAATTCTGCCTCTTATTAAGGGCATTGATTTTATTGATCTACCAAGTGTTTTCTGAGATAATCTTGTTGTTGATTCTATTCCTACATATTTCAAAAATTCTGCTTTACGTACAAAAATCCAATCAGAACTTCTTTTTTTTCAATTCGGCATTTGTTTTCTGAAGGTATGAAGTATAGATTGCCTTCTGTGATTGATTTTATTGCGTGGTCGGATCGCCAATCCATCGAGGATTTTAGTATTAAATAGTGTCATAGAGAACATGCTGACCCTTAATCCCTTTTCTACTTGTAACATTTCTATTTCTAACATCATAGATACCCGTACTAACTTCTATGCGGGTAACCCCTCCCTAATTCCCCCTAGACCTATGTTTTCATTTCGTAATTTAAAATCGGGAATCCAGGAATTTCATAATAAGTTTGTTTTAGTACCTGCCGATAAAGCAGCGAATAATATAATTATTGTTGGACGCCTCCATTACGTCAATGTTTTATCTCACCAACTCGGGAGTACTAATTCGTATACTCCAGTGCAATCTACTGAAGAAAATGTTGTTTTGACGCATATCACTCAGTGCACGATTTGCAAGGCTGGAATTGACGAAAGGTAAAACAGACTTCCAACGATGTACTGGATTCCCGAATTACACAAACAACCATATTAAGCCCGTTTTATTTCCAGATTTAGTTCTTGCACCACTACCAATATCTCCAAACGTTTAACATCTTGTCTTACTGCCGTTAACGATTAAGTTAAACAATATTGTGCTAAAGCTTATGAAAACTCTGGAATTAATTTATGTTGGTCTATTAAAATTTCACCCTATGTTCTTGATAAAATTTGCAATAAACGTCAAACTTCATCTATAAGTACTTATGATTTTTTCTACATTATATACCACTTTAACACACCACCTTATCAAAGACAAGCTTATTGCTCTCATTCAAAAAACCTTTGCTAGGGAAATACTACATTTTTGACCTGCAACAATATTAAAGCGTATTTTACTAACGACAGTTTGGACAATTACACTCTACGGACTTGCCATGAAGTTTGTGAATTACTTGTTTTTCTATAAGATAATATTTTCGTCAGATATGGAACTAACATTTATACACAAATTGTTGGTATCCCTATGTGTACGAACTGTGCACCCATTGTTGCAGATTTATTTTGATATTTCATAGGGTAAGTGTGAGGTTTGGTGCACACTAGAACACCCTAGAACCTGGTGTAAAACCCCAGCGGCCGTTTGTGCAACTGACCGTTCCAAGGCGGTAGCCCTATTGTCAACCCTTTTTGTATTTATGACGTCATATGCCTTTATTGTTTGTTAACATTGCCATTCGTGTTTGTCCTTTTGCGTGTTTTGGGTTTTTATATGTTCTGTAAAACCTGCATTTCCTGCTCGAATTTTATACTTATTTTACGTTACTGCTCATGAACATAGTTAGGGAGTAAAGGAAGCCAACACAAATGTCCCTTTACATGACCTTGCTTAAAGAAACATCTAAAGAAATGCTTATTGCACAAAATCGATACCTGCTTTTGCCATAAGTGCCCTAATCTCCAGCTTATATGACATCAAAGCTTGCACTGGAGACATCACGCGCAAATGAATTTAATAATGCGCGTGAACAACTTTCGTTTCGAAATACGCAATTGATATCTCTCGGTTCATGCAAATAAACAAACGTGATATCTCGTTCGTTCATCCATGTTTCACCTCCACGGGTTCTTACATGCTCTGTTGTTTGAAGTTTGGTTTTTATGGAACCATGTATAAAAAAAGAGTATGATAATGGACTTTGGAAACAGCCGAGCAAGACACATACGAAATATTGCAGTCTTGGTTTGATTGAGACTGTTCATGAGCGGTAGTTAAATATGCTAGCTACCGCTCACGCCCTCTAGCCCCGGGTTGAGCAAAACTCAATATTAATAAAATCAATAGTACACAATTTTAACCATCCCAAAGATGGCATGCATGCGGCGGTGGACATGGAGTTATAAGTTTAAATACTTGAAACTGAATTGAACAAGAGGGTCGGCTCTCGATTCATTGTGACTGTAAAACGCTACACCGGCTCACGTAAACGACAGTGATCCTATAGACATAAATAACCAATATGTCACGATGATTGTTTCCGAGGGGGAAAAAAGTTGAATTTTGGAGCAAAATAGCAAAGTATTTTGTCTTTAATGGTTAATGCCTACATGACCCTTTTTCAGTAAAATGGAACCTCCATGTACAAATGGCAGACAAGAATCAAATCAACAATATCTGTTTTAGTACCTTCTTACTTTCTAGATAGACAGTCTTACGCTAAGTGCGTAATATATAACGGCTAATCACCCTATATATCACTTACTGGTCTTAAAAATCAAATGAACAATAGTTAATTCCCGTATTTCAAAAGTATGCCTTCACCATCAACACAGTTAATTGGGTTCAAATGATTATACGATTTTTTAAAAATGTTTTCGATTTTTCCAACAGGAATAGATGCGTATCCTTAACAAAGCATTAACTGATTTTGGAATTATTTCAGAAGTTTGATGTGTAGTATTTACTTTATTAAATGATGCAGACAATATTACCAGGGCAAGAAATTACCCTTTTTGTCATTTGATGTGCAATTTAAAGAAAATATTTGAGCTTATTGCTATAGAAATAATGCCTGATTTATTTTTGCATAACACAGGCCATGGTTCTAGAGTATGCGTTTTTGGGGTTGAACAGGTTTGAGGACAGTGTCAGTGTAAATATTACTGAGTGCTGAAAAAACGACTGCACCATTCTCTTACTTCCTGTTTCAATTTGCAAGGCTTGAGCAAGAAAAAAACCCACCCACCCACCTCACCTATAAAAAAAAACCATTTAAAGAGTATGCGGTTATTATTATGCCCAAATGTATGTCTTGACAAAGATACTGTCTTGAGTCTGTCTTTCAGAAAACATGGTGTCCAGTCTGCTAGATAATTCACTTAAGCCAACTAAAACGGAAAAGCAGTGTGTTGACAAAGTAAACTAGCCGGTTTCTTCGCTTGGTCAGATGTCGCTGCCTTCATATACTACGCGCTAGTCAGGCGAAGGTGGTGTGGCTGAACTACATTTCATATCCGGTTCTTGAGAAACAAACATACTTATCTGAACTAGCTTTGTGAATCATCATTTGTGACTTAATTATTGGACAAACGTATCATCATGTGTGACTTAATAAATAAGACCGTGAATCATCATTGGTAACTTAACCTAATGAACGAATGAACAAATGATAACAGTTTTGTGAATCAATATGTTTGACTTATTTAAATGACGGCAACTCCAAAGTTGTCTGTCGCAATGGCGGAAAATTCTAGGCAACCGTTGTTTGGATGGTCATTTGCCTTACATAAATTGATTGGTCTTTACTATGGCCTGAGGGACTACCGAGGGAGACTAATCAATGTTAAAGTTTGCATTTAGGTTGGATGTATTACTTATCTTGATCATGGTTCACAACAGCTTGTGAAATAACCAGAGTTGGTGAGAATTGCACCTAGCATCAAACTTTGTTTTATAGCAATTAGAGGCCAGAGTTCGCTCGGATCAGTTTACATGTTAACATGTAGTTACTGTAGGTGGGCTCGTGAATCCTCTAATTTACAGGTAGTGCGCGTTTATGATTATAGCGATCATAAACAGAATGCTTGCGCATTTATGATTATAGCGATCATAAACAGAATGATATCATAAACAGAATGATTGCGCATTTATGATTTTAGCGATCATAAATATAATGATGAGAATGCTAACAGGTATATTGCGATTATAAAATGGTTCATTGCAAACGGGCTTAATGATCTACGACCATCGGTTGGTTCGGAATTTTCCACTGTCTCAACTTTGGCACTTGAGTGAGAACCAAGGGAGATCATTGCGGCTTAATAACCTCCACAATTTGTAAAGTTGTTGAATGAATAAGGAATTTTTGAGATGTTGGATATCGTACAGTATTAAACTGTCTAGTCATATTTTCTAAACAATAATATAAATATGAATTGCAAATGGTTGACGTGTTTTATTAACACAATTATTCCAGAGTGTTGTGTCATAAAATAAATACTCAAACGTAATAAAATATTAACTATATTGGTATAATATCATAAGGGCAGGAGGTGATATGTGTGGCATGGGAAGTATAAAGTATATAGGTTCCTGGCATAACATTGCCTTCCATAAGTAGTTATTATTTATTCGACCGAATGCATAACGCACCTCGGATGATACCAGTTTCTCTGAAACAACACTTTGATATAATACAGTACTGTTTTTTTGTTGAACAGTCCTTATCTAAACTATGGCTCTTTTGAAACATTTGTTTTAATTGCGAATCAATTTCTAGATCTCACACTGGTAGCCCTTAACGGATGCGTTTTGATTTGTATGCGCTCTTTGACGTTTGTGCACAAATAATGGACGCTTTGTAGTTGTTAACAAAACAGAAATCTGGATTGTAAGCATAAACATCTTTAGATTGTATGGTTGTGGTCAAACAGACTCAATACAACCGGGTCTGCTACTTTTATCTCTTGTTTGTGTTTGTGTTTATTGCTTCCAAGGGATCCCCTTTTTAGTATTTAGTGTATGGACAATTATTTTTCGTGCTTTTGGAACGCGAAAAAAATCATACTTTCGTCAAAATACCCCTAACCCCATATAATAAGTTTAATTATAATAATAATACTAATATTATTATTATTCTTTGTACTGTTTATTTTGTTGAGAACTAAATAAATGTGATTAATTGTAGGTTCATACTTATAATTTCCACTACAAACATCTCCAAACTTTTAACTACTTGTCTCACGTTAAGTTTCATCTATAAGTAATTATGATGTTTCAAGACTATATACAATCCTTTCACATCGCCTTATCAAAGACAATTTATTGCTTTTATTTAAAGGGACACAATCTTGAAGTTTTTATCTAGCATCAACATTAGCCTCTCGATTTATTAATTCAGTATCATTTACATATTCTTGCGTATATTTAAATACATTTCTTCGTTATTCTACCATAGGATTGAGCATACTATTCGAGAAATGTATTCAGCAGTTAGTAATATGCTCCTTTAACAAATATTTCTCTAATGAAAAAACTACATGTATGGCATGTAACAATATTAAAGCTAAACAGCAGTTTGGGCAATTACACTTTGTGGAATTGCAAGAAGTTTGTGAAGCACTCATTTTCATATTAGATACTGTTTTCGTCAGGTATGGAACAGCCGTTTATAGACAAATTGTTTGTATTCGTATGAGCACGAACTGCCAACTCTTTTCGCAGATTTGTTTTTGTATTACTATGAAAACGATTTCATCTTGAGTCTTTCACCAGATACTCAGGTAGATGAAATTGAAGCCTTTAATGACACCTCTCGGTATCTGGATGACATATTGAACGTTGGCAATCCTTTCTGTTCTACTTTGGTTAATACTATCTATCCTAAAGAACTTCAGCTCAACAAATCTGACACTGTCGCTTGTTGAAGAAACAGTTAGTAAAATCTATGACAAGAGAGATGATTTTAATTTTAATATTGTTAATTACCCCCTTTTAGATGGGGATTTTTCCCGAGCTACATCTTATGGGGTCTATGTTTCTCAACTTATTTTTTTTTTTCTAGAAGTTGTAGTCGAGTTGAGGACTTTCATATTCGAAATATTTGTAAAACTAAGACGCTACTCAATCAAAGCTATCGTTACCATAAACTTCGAAAAATATTGGCAAAATTGTATTATCGCAAACAAGAGAGAAACGTAGCAGACTCGGTTTTATTGAGTCTGTTCATGAGAGGTAATTATAATATGCAACACCTCTGGCGCCTCCTAGCAGCGGCTTAAGCGATATTCTACTTTAAAGCAACACAGAATGGGCTTGATGATCCCAAAGGACCAGTAAATAATAACATTAATGATTTGAAGTCGGGACGACTTTTTACGGACGCCACACAGCACTATACAAACGCTAGTGTGAATGTCACCCTGATATACTTTTAAAATATAAAGGTAATTTAAGAACTCTTCTGTGACAAGAGCTATCACAACTTGAATTCTGTGGTGACGTGATTTACAAGCTTCGTCAGATCCTTTGTCAGGATCACTTTGATACAATTAAACTTGCTAAATATGTTTAAACAGAGGTTATGACCATGTCATTTGACACATTGTGGACGCCATGATGATATCTTTGTAATCCGTAAAAGGATAGTAACGTTTAATGTCTTCAATCGTGTCTTGTCGTGCCCTTATTGTTGTTTTTTCTCGTGTTATTTTCGTGCTGCTCTGGCTTCTGCAAAGTCAACGAGTACTTTCCTTGTGACTTTCTACGTGTATTTGTTTTTGCATATATACATGATCGTTTTTGTGTTAATATTAGATTGCATATTAATGCTGCATAACTGGTAAGAGTACATAGCCTTGCGGAGATTTCTTTATTTACATTTCCCCGTTTTATTAGGATGACAATAGGATAATATTGATGTTTGGTGCACACTCGAACCTGGGTTTAACCCCCAGCGGGTTAAAACCATTGTCACTGAACGTTACAATGCGATACCCCTAGAGTCAGCCCTTTAACGTTTGTGATGTAGCATACTTGTTTTCTAGTTTCCTTTGTATTTATTGTATGTTTTGTTAACTGTGTTCTGTGAATGCTAAATTTCCTTTTCGACTGCTATGCCTAATTTTATCATACTGAGTGTCGGGTGTGACATTTTATTTATCTCATGACTTCGGTTTACTGAAAAATTTCAATAATGTATCATAATGTTTGTGCATTCACGCGACTAATAAAACAGTTTTAGCCTTGCGTGAAATTAAATTTGTCTCGAAATGTGGGGGTTCACATATTCCAATAATTTAGTATAATGCGTATTAATTCCTTAATGCATTCCGTTTGTGCATGCACGTGATTAAAAAATAAGCCGTGTCAGCGTTTCTAGATGATGTTAAGCGTGAATTTGATTGATTTCCAATGTTAATTCGTTTGCGTTATACGCTAATTCGTAGCACAATGTGCACGCAACTGCAAGCTTTCTCTCCTACAAATCGTGACTCGATTAATGTTTTATTTGACTCGGAACATGCAGTGACGAAGCGATTATAAGACATGTATTAAGAAGACGCAACATTAGCTGTCAACCCAGAACGTACCAAGCGGTAACGGATATATAGACTTGTTTATCGAAGGGACGTCCCATTAGGGCACTCAGAATTCAGGAAGTTATCAGCCGGCCCTGTGTCCTATCATAGACTAGGTGCATGTATCTGTTTTCTGGTTTCATTCAGTGTTTACGTTTGTCTGGCCGATAAATTATAAGTGGAATTGTCAGGAAAATGGACACATAATAACCAGTTACTCATTTATTACTGTGAAATGCCAATTGCCAAATGGATATTTCATGCGTAAATAAATAAATATATATAAAAACAGACAGATGTTGCTTAATATATACGGCAAAGATATATTAAGATCTATGTGATTAAACTGTGTCTAATCATGTGTCACCTATTTAAAATGCCAATCCGGGAAATGATATATTTGTAAGTTTATTGAAAAATGACCCAATCGGGTAATTTAACCTAAAAGGGCAATGTAATTTAAAGTACTCTATACGATCTAAGTTATTCTGGTCTATTGTCAGATCCGGTAACTCAAATGTTTATTCATTGAGAATTACTTGAAACTATATGTTTATCAATTCGATAATTGATCCGAAATGGTCTATTGTTCGGATGAAACATGAGACGTCGTCTGTTTTGAAATTATCAAGTCAAGCTATTTTAAACGTCACAGCCGTGTGACGTCATGTCTGCATTTCAAAACGAGGCAACCGTCATGGCGCACTCCATATAAATTTGCGCGGTCACGAATTTGCATTTTAAAACAGTGATATTACATTAAATACACAATGGTGGATTAAATCATTGGATTAACTTCTATTCTACGGATTATGTTAATAAAGGTACGTTTATGATATTATTAAAATCATCCGCTTAACTGCGTATTCGACATTAGATCGGCACGTATGCTGGCTTTTACACAGTTAGGCGAAACATGTAAACAGTAGGAAATCAACAATAAATACGTTCAAGAAGCTTTAAAAGGTAGTAATTTACATGAACAGGAAATAATTGTGGCACGAGCATTGTAATATCTAGATGAATATGGATGAACGGAAGACATGTTTCTGGATCTTCCTGACGTCAGATATCAACATGATGATGAGGTTTAGGACCTAGACATCTCAGTATGCTTGGCAGACCAATGGTGAGATGGAACAGCGGGCAACAACACAAATACTGCGGCCATTATTTCGATTTTCGTAATTGTTTGGATTTCGGTATTTATTAAATAATGGAAATTTATTTTTTAGGACACGGTTAAAAAACCAACAATTTCAAAATTGATAAAAGTACTTGAATGCACACACGAACGAAAGGTTTTTCAGTGCATAGTATGTACATATTCATTATATGTATACTTTCGATATAATGCTGAATGTATTGTCTTATAGTCTGAGAAAAAAAACGTATACATGACCGTAAAAATACAACCTCGATTTATTAATCCAGTTTATCATATTCGCCCGGTCGCCGGGCTATTGACCGTCCCCTGCCCGTTACGATTATTGGGGATTGCTTTTTTGTTTTACCAGTTTTTGAAACCATAAATTTGACGTTAAACCCGTCAATAATATGACATCAACTAACATAACTGACGTCATGCACTTGTCGCTCTGGCTTCTGCAAAGTCATTGAGTACCTTCTCTGAGGCTTTCTAGCCTATTGTTTTTTTGTATTTATATATACACGAGCATATATTGCCTATTAATGCTGCCTTGTTGGTTAAAGAAATGTTCATGGCGGGGATTTCTTTATTTACAATGTCCCGTTTCATTGGGTTGACAGTAGGGTAAGTGCGAGGTTTTGTGCACCCTAGAACCTGGTTTAAACCCCCAGCGGCATTTTTGCCACTGACCGTTCCAATGCGGTAGCCCATTTTGTCAACCCTTTTGAGTTTGTGATGTCTTATTTGGCCTTTTATCATCTTTAAATTTGTTCTTTGTTTCTCTGTGTGTTTCTGGTTGACTGTCATCCTTGAATGCTGCTTTTCCTGTTCGATCTTTATATATATAACTGACGTTATTTAAATACACGTTAAAATGGAACCCGGCGAGAAGACGTTAGCGTCAGTGGCTAGCAGTTTATTTTTAGATCACCTGAGCCGAAGGCTCAATGTGATCTACTGGGATCACGCTTCGTCCGTCGTCGTCGTCCGTCATCGTCGTTAACTTTTGCTTCAAAAGACTACTCCTCAGAAACCTCTCGGCCAATTTTGACCAAACTTCATAGGGATGATCTTTAGGAAAATGCATTTTAGATTTGTTAAAATTAGATCAGCGTTTCATCCAAGAAGGCCGCCATTACCATTTATAATTGAAACCTTAAAAACTCTTCTTCTCAAGAACCGCTAGACAGATTTCGACAGTTTTTCATTTAAAATGATCGCCTATGCCTAGACTAGCAAGTTGGTTCAAATGAAGTCCCAGAGTCAGAAATGGCTATGCCCCCGAGGTCCAAAGTTTGTATATTGAGATTTTGCATGTTTTTCATAGACATATAAGAAAAACTTAAAAAAAATCGTCTTCTTTGAAACCACAAGGCATAGAGCTCTCATATATTACTTGTAGCATCAGCTTATGATCCTTTACCAATTTTGTTCAAATGGTGACCCTGGGGTCAAATTCGGCCCCGCCCCTGGGGTCACAGTTTTACATAGACTTATATAGGAAAAAAATCAAAAATATTCTTCTCTGAAACTACAAGAGCCAGAGGTTTAATATTTTGCATTTACTATAAGCTTATGGTCGTTTACAAGTTTGTTCAAATGGTGACCCTGGGGAAAAATTTGGGCTCGCCTCAAGGGTCACCGGTTTGCATAGACTTATATAGGGGACAAAAATCAAAAATCTTCTCTGAAACTACAAGAGCCAGTTTAATATTTTGCATTTACTATAAGCTTATGGTCCTTTACCAGGTTTGTTCAAATGGTGACCCTAGGGTCACATTTGCCCCGCCCCCCACCCCCACACACACACGGTTCACATGGACTTGTATAGGGAAAAACTTAAACAAATCTTCTTCTCTGAAACTGCATGAGCCAGAGGTTTAATATTTTGCATTTGCTATAAGCTTCTGGTCCTCTACCAATTTGTTCAAATTGTGGCCATGGGGTCACATATGGCCCCGCCCCAGGGGTCACATGTTTATATTGATTTGTATAGGAAAATACTTCTTCTCTGAAACTGCAAGAGCCAGAGGTTTAATATTGTACATCTACTATAAGCTTATAGTCCTCTACATAGCCTGTTCAAATGGTGATCCTGGGGTCAAATTTGGCCCCGCCCTATAGGTCACATGTTTTACAAAGACTTACTTAGGGAATTTTTTTCAAAAATCTTCTTCTCAGAAACTGCTTGGTCAATTTTGACCAGACTTCACATGGATAATCCTTAATAGGTGAATGTTTTACAATTTGTTAAAATTAGGTAAACACGACATCCAAGATGGCCGCCATAGAAAAATCTTTAAATTTAAAAAAATATATATTCTTCATTTTTATTATCGCTTCCTATTAAGATTAGTTTTTTCTTTTGTTTAATTTTTCTAAAGTTTGTATATAAAGATTTTGCATGTTTTACATAGATTTATATAAGGAAAACTTAAAGATTTTTCTTCTCTGAAATTACAAGAGCCGGAGGTTTAATGTTTTGCGTTTGCTATAGACTTATGGTCCTCTACCAAGTTGGTACTAATGGTGACCCTTGTGTCACATTTGGCCCCCACCCCAGGGGTCAAATGTTTTTCATAGACTTGTATAGGGAAATACATAAAAACACTTCTTTTAAGTTGTTATCATGGAGTTGTGCGTTTAAAATTTGGTTGAGGGTGTTGTTGTGTTTTGCACTTGTAAAAAGGTATGGAAAGGAATTTAATGATAGTACCCCTTGATATAAGAGCCATTTTAGCTTGTAGAGCACCCACAGACCCCCATGTTTTCCTGATCTTTATGATTAATAATAATGATTGTTAATCCCTGGTCTATCAAGTTTGCTCATTTGAAGTCCCTGGGGTCAACGATGGCTGCAGCTCCTGGGCCCAAAGTTTGTATGTAGTGATTTTGCATGTTTTTACATAGACTTACGTTAGGAAAACTTAAAACATCTTCAATCAGCATAATATGTGAGAGGACAATTGTTTCATCATTGCAAAAATCCTCAGGTGATCGATTTAGGGCCATTTTGGCCCTCTTGTACTTATTGTACTTAGATGGAATAATTGTTGTGGAAAGGCATCATGAAGTAAATGAAGTAAATGAAACTGACATAGGAGCGTTTGTCAACAAAACGGTTAATGGAGCTCAATCTACAATAAACGTCTCACAACACAGTTAATTTTGCATAGCTCTGCATATGTAGCAGGACCCCTCTGGACCACTGTAGAACTTAATGAATTTTCTTAAAAATATTTTCTTTGTGAAACTTGATGTCTGTTGCACGAAATATCCAACAAAAAACACGGGGTTGACCAATTTGCATTTTTTAATATCAATAGTTTGAAGAGACCCTCTTGAATTTGTCCATTTCACTGACGTTTTCAAATGTATCACTACCCAGTATTAGATTCTCAGATCTGGGCTCAGAAACATTCAGGCATATCCTAACCAGTATGAAATCATTAACTTGTCCCATTCTTGTCACCTGCAACAAAAAAAGAGAAAATATTTGCACATTTTAAGAAATAAGCAAGAACCCAATAACACAGATATTTTTTTTAAGCTCCAGAAAGTTCCTATCGTGACTGGCAAGGGAAATAACTGTTTAGTGAGACCTAAAGCGGACTAAATCTGGCCTAAACGTGTTGACGGAGTGGTTTCGCTGGACTGGTGAGACCAGACTGAAGAAGTTGGGGTCAAGGAGTAGGACGGTATATTGGACGTTTTTATTCTGAGTATAGTCCGTAAAATCAGTCAAGGCCATCATCATCTGGTACGTAATCGAGAAGAAGTATGAGTATCATATTCATTTAGATAAGGAGTTTCAGCATTCAAGGACGTAATAACAGCTAAAGAAAATGCCCCGAAACAACAAGAAATGAGAAATAAAGAAATCGAAATAGACGAATTGAAACGAAAGAGAAAATAAACTACAAACAATACAATTAAAGTTAAAACTGTGTTTTTGTTTTCGTTCATTTGTTTTAACTATTTTTATTTTATAAATTAAATCGGTAACAGTTCAATGTAGATCTATTTGATTTAAAATAAAAAGGAAAAAAGAAAGATATAATCCCAATGAAAATGAGTATATATATGATAAAAAGATTAAAATGATCATGGTGCGTTATTGTCCGTCATATTGGCCCTCGTCCAATATCGGCCCTCGTCCAATATCGGCCCTCCTCAGGCTAAAGCTTCAGGCCGATATTGGAGTCTCAGGCCGATATGACAGACAATAACGCACCACGCATGTATTAATCCCTAAATAGTGTCACTCGTTAGAACTGTTTGCAAATAATGACATTTTGAGGTAATGGGGAATCTTAGTTTAACGTTACTTTATCATAAGCTTATTTATAGTTTTGGTGCTATACTCAATCAACAATTAGTTCAATGTTATATCAATTTGCTTTGAATTATTCAAATTATTATTAACAAAAATTTGCAAATATGCAGGTTGTGTAAACAAAATAACAAGACGTCGTGAGTTTAGGCCATAATTAAAATAGTCCTTTTTTGCCCGAACGCGAACAATCGGCCGACCCCAAACTTTTGTTTCATTACAACGATGATTATTTATTTATTAGTCGTATCCAGTCGGACCCGTATTTTATACGGTCCCTCATTTTAAACGATCTACATTTCATACGGTCCAAAAATCTGGCATACATGGAAGAACATGGATGTTGCCTAACGGCTCATCAACACAGTATATGTTATTTAGAGCCGCCCCAGAGAGAGGGGAAGGATACATAGGAATCCGGGAACCTGCCCTGCTCTTATTATCGAATAGATTCCTATGGTTCTTTAACATGCTCGGAGGATAGACCTATACACGGGACCACCCATGTTTACGTCCCCATCCGACGGACGAGGCTAAGGGAAAGTGTCTTGCCCAAGAACACACCGACGGAACTCAGTGGCACCACGGAGGATTAAACCCGGGGCCTCCATTTACAAATCCGCCGCGCTACCGACTGCGCCACGCCAGCATGGAAGAACAAAAGAAACAAGTAATAGATAGTCTGATCTCAGCGAGTTGGCTTATTATAAGAACCGACGAGCTGAGACAGACTCTATCATTTTTGTAGCATGGTGTACTTAGTGACACTGTGACCTCCGTACTCTAAATTCCTCTATCAAGTAGTTGTAGTAGGGTATAGCCACGCCCCTTTAGTTACTCTAACCTAAACGATTTAATGCTTTGCATTCATCATAGGAAATGTCACCGACCATGCTACAAATCCTACTTACATACGATCTGAAAAATCTAAGTTTAGGTTTGGCAAAAATGTATATTTTTATGTGATGCCTTATAAAAGAATCAATATTAAGTACGAAATAATAACGTTCGTCTAGGAAATGAGGTGTACCAAAAATGCACCATACAATATGAATAAAGAGTATTGTATAATAATCCTTGCTTGGTTTTAAAAGAAAAAAGGTAAAAGAGATGGTGACTAAAATATTAATGTATATGCACGCATTATATATAATCATACACACATATATGTTGATTCAACATCGCTATATGTAAATTACGAAATTATATATTATACATAATGCACATCAATAGATGAAATAAGCACGAGACATCAAATTACAATCACATCTACATATATGTAAATTACGAAATTATGTATTATACATAAAGCACAACAAAAGAAGAAAGAAGCACGAGACATCAAACTACAATTACGTCTACACATATGTAAATTAGGAAATTATATATTTTACATAATGCGCTACAATAGAAGAAATAAGCATACGGAATTACATATTTTATACATAATGCACTACAGTAGAAGAAAGAAGCACGAGACATCAAACTACAATCACATCTACATATATATGCAAATTACGAAATTGTGTATTATACATAATGCACTACAATAGAAGAAAGAAGCACGAGACATCAAATTACAATCACATCTACATACATGTAAATTACGAAATTATATATTATACATAATGCACTACAATAGAAGAAAGAAGCACGGGACATCAAACTACAATCACATCTACATATATGTAAATTAAGAAATCATATATTATACATAATGCGCTACAGTAGAAGAAATAAGCACGAGACAACAAACTACAATCACATCTACATATATGTAAATTACGAAATTACATATTTTATACATAATGCACTACAATAGAAGA
>JAWPHD010023089.1:0-23122 GCA_037043455.1 Cyrtodaria siliqua | reverse complement strand
ACAATATCTATACAACAAATGTATAAAACAGACCTCAAGCTTGCAGTGTGTCCCTTTAAATATTCATATGTTATATCTGCCAAATTCTTTGATAGCTAGCAGCTATAGCTAGCAGCTATAGCTAATACATTATGCAATCAGGTGATTTTTTTTTATATAGGATATTGATCCCCCCAAGAGCTGTTTTCTAATCTCTCATAAAAAATCAAAAAGCTATTTCTGCACAAACTGATTGCCATTTTAATCGGCCATTGCCAAAAAATAAAAATGTAAGTCAGTAAAAGATAAGATTGGAAACAATTGATTTGCTATTAAAATTATTGGTGGTTTATAGTGTAAAAGTTTGTTGTTGCATTGTGCAGTGATTGAAAATGCAGGCACAATTTTGCATTAACCTCCGAACTCTGTCTGCAATGTCTGCAATTAATTATAAATGTAAAACAACTTGTAATAATTCAGGAGATGAAAATCTCATCGAATCATAAAAGAAGATCCAGCAAAATTGTGTTTTTTTCCCTCAAAAATATTTTGTAGCAAGATTTATGACAAGATAAGTGATTCCTTAATTTTGCCCACTGAGACTGCCAGCTGAAGCATGACAATTTAATAAATGCAATGAATGCCTCATTTGGACAACTAAGCCACCCGAGAGGTACTGATGGCATACCGGTTTGACATATGTATGATCACATAATCAAGGACTATAACTCTGTAAAATATGAGCTGGCCTCAGGATTATAAACAAAACTCCATACACAAGACCATGCTCAACTCTAACTTATCCAATCAAAATGTGTGTAGCATGGCTATCATTGGCTGATCTGGAGTTGATTTTTGAGTTGAGCAAAGATTTATAATCTTGGGTCCAGATTTACAATGCTCATTGTCATCTTCACTTAACATGCTTATTAATGTTACACACCTTTTTACTACATTTGGTGATACCATTGACTAAAATTATGATGTAGTCTAGCTCAAATTCTCTTTTTAGACATAAAGGTTATACCTTTTTTTCTTTTTTTTCAAACTTGGAGAAAATTGAATAGCATGTATAAACTTCAACCCAAACTTCAACCCAATATCATTTAGGTAAATTATTACATAAACCCAATATCATTTAGGTAAATTATTACATAAACCCAATATCATTTAGGTAAATTATTACATAAACCCAATATCATTTAGGTAAATTATTACATAAACCCAATATCATTTAGGTTAATTATTACATAAACCCAATATCATTTAGGTAAATTATTACATAAACCCAATATCATTTAGGTAAATTATTACATAAACCAGGGATGTTTGCCTTTTTCAAGCCAGTCTCCTTGGAATTTTATCGGATAATAAAAGAGTTCATTTTGAAAATAAAAATCAACTGCAGAAGGTGAATGAGGAACCATTTAGCATTGGGAATAATGGCCTTAAAAAAGTCCAAAAGACATCATGGTGTAAACAAACAGAAGCCACTTATTTCATTTTAATCAAGGGCCATAACTCTGTAACATATTTATAAAATTCCATAGTTTTCGCTTGATCAACGTTTTTTGTTTGAATGGTGTTTTACATAATTTTTAGCACGTTTGTTAGGCCATATATGACATCAATTTTTTATTTTTGGTAGAGCCAGACCACCCTTTTTCTCCTGGGTAGAACCAGTACCATATACCTCCCGCCACCCGTAACAATCAACACCGCTTGACTGATCATTGTTTACAAAATAAAACTATATAAAAAGAGATAGGTATATTTTCGGAAACTACAAAGATAGAACTTTGCACGCATAAGCAAATTATTACTTCAGTTAGCCGAGCATAAAGTTTAATTATATTACTGTTAACAACAAGCGAACCAAAAACCTTTTGTGGAAAAATCTTCTTTTCATATTTCTTTGTGAAATTTATTGATGTATCATCATCTTCCCTATCTTCACAATATTGTGTTCCATAAGTATAAAGTTCTATAGCAAAATATTGCCAATACTCTCCACATGACAGCCATGTAAGATCACCTCATACATCGCCCAGGGTTAAAGATCCAGAACTATTACTCTGTTACAGAGGTTGCACTGTGTTGCTATGATAGTCTCCCTGAACTGGAGCAAGGTTGTGTATTCAATCAAATATAACAGCTGGTCTTCCATGAGTGAGGATTTATTTCATCACAAAACCCATCATGCGTCACTGAGAGTAAATTGCCCAATAAATTTGAACCCAATTTACAGCAACTAGCTATCAGTAACCTAACACTCCCTTATTCTCGAAAAGGATAAAAAGAATGTTGAATTCTTAAAAGTCCCTATCCTGCCATCAACAGGCATATTTTACAATAGATGTACACCTTCTCTTAACTTACTGACAATGAGGTAAATATATAACTTAACATATTTTGAGGACACAGTATAAATGGCTTAACCAGCCAGGCCAAATCCCAAAACTGGAGCGTTAATTGAATTAAGACCAAATCATAATTCGTTTTAAGCATATTCAATCGTGGGCATTTTAAGAACTTGTGGGTATATATAAACCTATACTTTTAACTGGACATATACATTATTATATATGACCTAAACAAATAGATTTTTAATAAACGGTTTTGTAGTATAATTTTACCGTCATTTAGAGGGTTAGTTCCTTCACGAAGTGCACTCTTTGAGATTTCCCAAAACCTACTGTAAAATTAGAGATAACTTAATTATATAACAGAACTAATGTATGTTAAATATCCACTAAAACCACTATGTGACCCGTACTTAAACACGACAGTCATCACAGATTATGACTGGAAAATCACTAGGGAAGAAACTAGTTAGAAGTAATTAAGATAGTATTTTTCAAAAAGATTGTGAAATTTAAGTACAACATGACGACCCTTACGCAACTCTTGTTGAGGCCTATTCTAGAAAAAAATGTTCCAGTTCGTGATAAACATGCCATATCAATCAAAATACGGAGTTGGTACCATGTTTTTCCTGTCTAAAATTTAAATCCCTTTTGAATGTAATCGAGAGTATATAAAAAGCTTAAAATATAACCCTGATAGGTAACCTAGGGTAGCGCATGTTGCTGCGAAATAGGAATTGACTTGTAAATAAAGGGTCATTTTAAGTCATTCATTATGTTTAGGCCCTTTAGAATAGAATATATCAAGATTTGTCCATTTTAAGTTGGATTCCTAGACCGCAATGGAAACCCTGACGTACCGCCTGTAAAATAAAATGTCATTCATATAGTGTATATCAAACAGACAATTTTAAGTATGTGTTATTTGTTGATTAGATGATGTTATGTTATGACTTTATTGTGCATGAAGTTTCTTTACGTAATACTTGGAATTATTTTATTTGTTTTTCATTGAAATCCGGATTGATCAGACACTTTGTAAATATTGTATTTCCTATTAAAAACGAAAAAAACAACCGTCTACAAGATCAGATAGTTGACGCCTACGATAAATTCCGAAAATATCCGAACACACAAACAACTTCCGGTAGATTTGTATCCACATTTTTGTACCGAGAAAAAATTGAGGTTCGGATTGGGAATTATCGTCCAGAAATTGGGGGGGAAATATACTTTGGCGATTGGGAATATGACCGAAAATCGGCTATAAAATCGGCCATAAAGTCGGCCAAAAACAAGCCGTGGTATGCTGAGGATATTGCCTCTTTACTGAATTATGCTGTTGCTTATTTGCTTATAACTGATTTATCTTCCAACTGGGCTTCTTGAAAATCAAAACCCTTCAAAAACCATGAACTCTAGGAAAAATAATAGGTTATAAACTATAGTAGGCTAACACTGCAAATCGCCATCTTTATAACTGTTTCATGTCCTTTCGTTACCAGTGCAATAAGGCAAGACAGATTAAGAGAAAGATAAGCCCTTGAAATGACCAGTGAATATGTTACTTAATAGTATCCTAATCCTGATAATTATGGTTCATATCAGCAAATACCTTAATCTCATCCAAAGTTCAAACATACAGGCTGACAACGTATAATACAGATAATAAATCCCAAGTTTAAATGACGAAGAAATTTTGAGCTCGTATAATTTTGCACCAAAACCAGGACCTGGTCTCCGACTAACCATGCAGTTAATCTTAATAGCTTATATAATTATTAAATTATATAAATAAAGCATTTGTAGTGGTTACACAGAACCATTAAACGTTATTATGTAGTAAACCTCATTTAAATAATTCACTGTATCATTATGACATCGTCATGTCCATATACATATATTTTTATGACCAGCTCAGGTTTGAAGAGCAATATTTACAGCATGCAAAAAGTATGATGCACCGACTATAACATGACAATAATGTATGGTGCTTTGAGCCACATGCAGGTTTATATATTGCCTAAGCAGGCAGGCAGACCAATTATGTCATATGGTCCTAAACTCTACTTCCATAAATCACAGAGGTGTCATTAAGAGGCGGGAGGCGGGGATTTCTCCCTGCTATTTTGACTGATCTACCCGGCTACTATGAATACTTTTACTAGTATTTTATACAAGTATCAATAAAAATACCCGGCTATTCTGCTCTGTGTGCCGCTTACTTATAAAGTTAATGACACCCCTGATTAATCATCGTAAACTTTCAAATGAACCCTAACAGACAACGCACCATTATTTATTAAATTTCATACAAAAAATCAATTCGTAATTTTGATGAAGCATTATAAAAATAAACTGACCAATCAGTGACTAGAAATTTGACCTCTTCATTTTGGTAGGTGATAAACTCAGTCTTTATCCTCCACCCTAGTTTACTGTACATTAAGGTATCTATACTGTGTGCTGTACATTAAGGTATCTATACTGTGTGCTGTACATTCAGGTATCTATACTGTGTGCTGTACATTAAGGTATCTATACTGTGTGCTGTACATTAAGGTATCTATACTGTGTGCTGTACATTAAGGTATCTATACTGTGTGATTATTTTGAAGCTCTGCATATTTCATGCACATTCATGCAAATTGATTCAATATATGTATCTGTCAAAATCAACTCTTGAAAATTATCATCTTTTTACTCTGCCAAAGATTTTTGTTTTGATACAGAACCTAGGGATAAAAACCGAGTAAAACAAATTTTATTACCAAGTGAAAGTAAGGTTAAATCTCAACATTTTGGCAATGGAAAATCATGAATTATCTTACAGACAAGACAGCCCTAAAAATGTGTAAAGTAAGAAAAGAAAATAACAATGTAATACAAGAATATCAGCAGAACTAATGGATGCTCTCAAAGATGCTTCATGTGAATGAAGTCGTATCAGAAAGGGAAAATGTATCAGAAAGGGAAAATGTATCAGTAAGGGAAAATGTATCAGAAAGGGAAAATGTATCAGAAAGGGAAAATGTATCAGTAAGGGAAAATGTATCAGTAAGGGAAAATGTATCAGAAAGGGAAAATGTATCAGAAAGGGAAAATGTATCAGTAAGGGAAAATGTATCAGAAAGGGAAAATGTATCAGTAAGGGAAAATGTATCAGAAAGGGAAAATGTATCAGTAAGGGAAAATGTATCAGTAAGGGAAAATGTATGGGAAAATGTATCAGAAAGGGAAAATGTATCACAGACAGGGAAAACGTACAAAGCTATTAAACTTATGCATATATAGATCTGCATGTTATTTTAAGATAATATGAGTGCACTCTATTTTCTTAGACAAATGTTAAAGCAATAATATATATACGGTTGCCTACAAAATAGAAGAAGAATGTCAATTCATTACATTAAACTGCTTTGTTTAATCGGAGTTTTATCAGTGGACCTAAAGCAGAAAATTAAAGGAAATATCCCCCATCATGATACATGTATGTAGGTCTGTGTGTTATTCCAGGATACATGTATGTAGGTCTGTGTGTTATTACATGATACATGTATGTAGGTCTGTGTGTTATTACATGATACATGTATGTAGGTCTGTGTGTTATTACATGATACATGTATGTAGGTATGTGTGTTATTACAGGATACATGTATGTAGGTCTGTGTGTTATTACATGATACATGTATGTAGGTCTGTGTGTTATTACATGATACATGTATGTAGGTATGTGTGTTATTACAGGATACATGTATGTAGGTCTGTGTGTTATTACAGGATACATGTATGTAGGTCTGTGTGTTAATGCAGGATACATGTATGTAGGTCTGTGTGTTATTACAGGATACATGTATGTAGGTCTGTGTGTTATTACAGGATACATGTATGTAGGTCTGTGTGTTATTACAGGATATGAGGGAAATTAATATTCTAATTTGAATGAAGATAAGTAAGTTATGGTTCTTGCACTTCCTCTTTGGCCTCTATCATTGTGTCAAGTTTCATTTCACATAATTTATAATACCAGTAGCAGTAGTATATTTCAAGTTATGCTCCGGACATACAAGAATTATGCGCATACACATTTTAAACACCTAATTTGAATGAAGACAGTGTTATGTTTTTTTCACTCTGCACTCTCTATCATTGTGTGAGTTTCATTTCAGTCTGATAAGTAGTTTCTAATTTATGCTGCGGACAAGAAAATCTGGACAGACGGAAGGACTGTTGGACGGACAAGATATTGTTGGATGCTATGTTTGAGCAAGATGCAGTCATTATATATTAACTACTCTTGTTAAAGTCCACCTCCACGTCTTTCAAGAATTTAAGCATCATGCTTAAAGCACAGATAGTGTGACTGCATCTGTCTTAATTTACATATTGAGAAATGATCATTAATGATGCCTACATCATGTTGGCTTACAAAGCTTTACAAAATCTTTAACCACTTTTTTCCGCCATTCAGCACAATTATTGCATTCTGTGGCATTCAATATGATTACAAAACATTTATGCTAAGACTCATTATATAATATTGCTCTCATAAAAATATTTTACACATTACCCAATATCAAAACGAAGTGCCGAAAAATCCTTGCTTGAATACATGCCAAACTAGAAAAATCTAGTTACGCAAATGTTAAACTATGCCAAATTTGATAGCCTACAACTGTCTACAATGTATCAAGGACCTTTTATAACACTCACGGCACGTTTTTTCTTTTATAATAAAGCATACTTTATTGAGCATTTATTACAGGAAAAAGAACTATAATATAAACGTTTTATCACAAATGCCCGACACTCTAGTTAAATCTTTCAGTCTTCGAGGTCATTTTCACCAATCGATGGCTCAGTGCAACACTATTGTATCTCAGACTTTATTTATATATAGCTACACCAGTTTAGCATTCAACCCTCACAATGCATACCGTCCAGTGGTACCCAGTCCGGTGGTACCCGGTCCAGTAGTACTAGACACTGTTTACTTAAACCAATGACCAAACAAGGCTGTTTTATATAAATCATTATCATAATACGACTAAAAAAAGGTTATATTGGAAAATATAAATCTGAATTTCTTACTGATCAAAATTGATCTAATTTACATGGGCAGTATTGATTATAATAAGTTTCTTACGCCTGGAATTGCCCGCGAAACAGCCAAAATGCATGCAGACTTACCCTGATAAAGACGCGAAACAGCCAACATGCATGCAGACTTACCCTGATAAAGACCGTTATATAGCCTGCTTTAAATGTCACATCCATAATTATTTAAATGGAAAAATATCCGATAAATCTAACAAGGATGATCAAAACCATGTAATTTAACTGGCTTTCACGATAAATCTAACAAGGATGATCAAAACCATGTAATTTAACTGCCTTTCACGATAAATCTAACAAGGATGATCAAAACCATGTAATTTAACTGCCTTTCACGATAAATCTAACAAGGATGATCAAAACCATGTAATTTAACTGGCTTTCACGATAAATCTAACAAGGATGATCAAAACCATGTAATTTAACTGGCTTTCACGATAAATCTAACAAGGATGATCAAAACCATGTAATTTAACTGCCTTTCACGATAAATCTAACAAGGATGATCAAAACCATGTAATTTAACTGCCTTTCACGATAAATCTAACAAGGATTATCAAAACCATGTAATTTAACTGGCTTTCAGCATAACTCTGTCAATAATGTACTCAAATCAATCAGTTACCTTTAAGTTAATGGGCGCCTTTGTAAAAGAGTGTTTTTATATGGCACAGTGTTTCTTATATTGACATCAAAGCAAAATTACGAATTCCTTCTTCCAGTCCTTTTTTTAAATGGGAATTAGGAATGAAACTGAAGCTGTTAAATACGGGTGGAATTAAAGTGCATAATTTAAAAATTTATTTCCGGGGAATTTTCATCAATTTAAAAATACCTTATTGGACCCCCCCACCATTTATGCTCTCTTATACTGTTCGCTTATGAGTAATTTTCATAGAAGAGTGATTATTATGGAAGTTAAGTTTAGAAGAGGAATAACTGGTTAAGTTATAAGTGTTTAGTTTCTAAAGTTTTCTGCATGAATTGTAAAAAAATGTTCAAATGTCAAGATATTATGCGACTGTCAGTTCCAAACTATTCATTTAAATAGATCGTTACCTCATTTAATGTGCTGCTAGTTTTTGTCGATTTGTTTAAATTATAATTGTTGCACATCTCAACCAAACACAGCCAAAATGTTGATCATTTTCATTAAAAGTTTGATTGTTTCCATTATACAGTAGTGAATACCTGAGGGAAATTTAGAGATGTGAAATGCATTTAGAACTTGTTGTGCTCATCTAGATATCTGTGAATTCAGTTGGAAGAGTGCATAGGGCTATCAATTTCTCAGAAGTAAGATAAGTTTGTTGATCACACTTTCGTCAAACGAAAATCACATACACAAATATTTTTTTCCCTCATACAGCATTTGCAAAAGCATAATATGTAAAACATATAGCTACACTTGCTGATGTATTGTCAGTGCTGCAGAGACTGAAAACATGGATTTAACATAAAAACTGCACCAAAAGAAACATTAGAAAACTTTGAACTTTGACCTGAGGACAAAAACAAGCCAATTTAATTAATGAACTTGCAATGTGTGTTTCAACCCATTGTAATTATTACATAAATTGAAATATGAACAAAGCTTAGCACTCATAAAATCTTATGCGCTAATCAAATCAATCAAGCAGTCATTGATACCGATCATAAGTCCCCAATGTAACCAGTCTACTGCCAGATCAATGAAACAGACAAAACCTAATAAAAAACATTTAACCAGTCTCTCAATCTAATCACTTAGAAGCTTGCATCTGCAGAACACAGATCCTGTGAATACAGCAAGTCACCAGATAGCAACCTTTCTGGTATGTATTTAATATTAGGCTAGACCAATTTGATAACTTGGATTACGGACCCGCCAAACTTCAAAAGTCAAAAAAGTGAAAAATAAAAATAATTTGTTTTTCACCCGACCCTCGAAATTTCCGGAATTTATGTGCCTAAATGTTGAGGCTTGCGTGTTTTCATGGACACTATAATCTCTTGGTCTGAACGATGTCAGAACTATGGAAGCTAATCTCTTGGTCTGAACGATGTCAGAACTAGGTAACACATACATGCAGCTTAAATAACATATATGCAACTTTAAGACTTCGCTTTTTTTTTTATTCGACGGCGAAGTTAAAGTCGCCTTGAGATTGACCACTTCGCTTTTTTCTCAAGCGAAGTGTAACCAGTCCTTTAATTGACCTGTTGTTTATGTCTCAGGACAGGCGTAGACATATCTGGGAAGGGATTATGCTAATTGCTTCGATCGATCACAGCAGAAACCCCGCGGAAAGCATACTTTCCTACAACTATGATATCCCCCCAGGCAATTTTCGCACCTCGCCATTTTTTGTTAACAAATTAGACTGTACAGTGAATACACACGCCTTATCCAATGAGATTGCGTATAACTGAACAATTGACCAATCGTAGGTTCTGTTACAGTTAGACAAGTGCGTGTTGAAAACGTGATCGAAACCAAACAACAATCTGAAGTTAATTGACCTGAGGTGATTAATGATACCACAGAATAATGATTACCGTTGTGTTTTCTTAATTGTTTGATAAAACGGACTTTTGGCATTCCCTGCATGAAAAAGAGTTAATAATAGATGACATTTCTACTGAATTTTCGGCAATATTTTACTTCCGGAAAAGTGCTGTGTCATAGTAGTTCGGATAGGTACATAAGTTCGGATGGAAGTAAAACATTTTTTTATTAAATATTGTTTTTAGCTAATACAAATTGGGAAACAAAACACATAAATTGGTCTTATAGGTCTTAATGAGAAATAAGCCTTTTAGGAAGAAGTTTGAGAATAATATTTACACCCTTCATAGAACTCCATACAAATTGATAGAAATATGAATAAATATAAAGATACATGCAATATATTTATATTAATTCTTCTCTCAGTCCTTCCTTCTATAGTTACAGTATAATAAGTAAAGAGTGCCTGTGAGTATGAATAAAATTAATAAACACATTTAATTTGAAACAGCTAGCATGCTCTTAAATAATCAAAAGGTTATAACCAATAGGGTGTATACATGTATATCAGTTAATAATTAAAAATAACCGATTGCGCGCTTAATTTAAAGATCGTGTCTTCCTCACTTCTCCCTATTTTTTGGTTTGCATGCGTGCGTGCGTGCGTGTGTGTGTGTGTGTGTATGTATGTGTGTGTGCAAGTGTGTGTGTCATAGATTACACAATATACACACACACGCACGCACACATGCAAACTGTACGGAGTATTAAAACATTATGACAATACCTTCATCATAATATAAATCAAGACTAGTTTTCAAAGACACAAACTATGCGTGTGTGTGTATATTCAATTTTCAGCATTCAATTTCAAATGTACCACTCAGTTATTGCTTGATACACTGCATTTTATTCTTTTGTCTCTGTAGTAAAGTTTGTTTGGTACATCACACATGGTTTTGGTTATCTGTCCGGTGTCTTTTTCTTAGTTGAAATATGCACGTGTGCCAGATTATTTTATTATTATTTTAATTATTATTATTTTATTTTTTTGTTATTCCTTCCTCCTAACTTCACATTTCGGGGAAAAAATCCGTAATCCAAGTCATCAAATTGGTCTGGCCTTAGACTGAAAAAATCATAAATCTTGATTGTGTTCAATATTTCTCCATAAATCTCAGAAAATGTTATTATCAGATTTGTTTTCTGCCTCTGGAATGATAAAACAAAACAATGAAGTGGGATCTAATGATGAATTACAAATTCCATCTACACTTGTTTCATGCAGGCTTTATATTGTGTACACAGAGATCTTTACAGTGATCTTTTTTTATTGAATTTATTAAACGAGCTGGCAAATATTATGAGGCATTGGTGCGCCGAGCCTCATATCATTTTTGCCAACTAATTTAATAAGCATGAATGTGAGACACTATTTATCACATAAATAATGTCATATTCATAATTTTGATAAAGCATCATCAATAAAACTGACATACCTAATTCATTCTGGTAGGTGATAAACTCGGTCTTTATCCATGATGTTCAACCAAGTTTACTGTTAAAATTAAGGTATATACAATGTGATTCTTTTAAAACCCTGCATATTTAATGCACATTCATGCAAACTGATTCAACATACATATCTGTCAAAATAAAATCTTGAAAATTATCATCTTTTTACTTGGTTAAAGATTTTTATTTTACTATAGAACCTAAGGATAAAAACCGAGTAACACAAATTTTATCACCTACTGAAAATAAGATAAAATCTCAACATCTCTGTAATGAAAAATTATGAATATGGTCCGAAAGTATGCCTGAATTTGTGTAACCTCATTGTAAACTCACTGGCGTTAAGTTACCACTAGTTATTCATAATTTTGATAGAGCATCATCAAAAGGAATGACCAATCAGTGACCAGAAATAAGACAAATCAAATACATTCTGGTAGGTGATAAACTCGGTCTTTATCCTTGATGTTCAACCAAGTTTACTGTTAAAATTAAGGTATCCTACAGTGCGATTCTTTTAAAACCCTGCATATTTCATGCACATTTATGCAAATTGATTTAATATATTATGTATCTTTTAAAATCAAAATCTTTAAAATTATAGTCTTTTTACTCTGCCAAAGATTTTTTATTTTACTACAGAACCTAAGGATAAAAATCGAGTAACACAATGTTAACACCTACAGAAAATAAAATAAAATCTCAACATCTCTGCAACGGAAAAATATGTAAAGTGTATTATGATATTCATGTTATGACTTTATTGCAACTCTCAGAAGCCTTTTTATGTGTAATAAAGCCTTTTATTTTATGATAAGCATGCAATGAAATACTGTTTTTTATCAGTGAAAAAAAGTGTTATTCCACACTGTGGCATATGGAGTTTTAGTTCCACAGTAGCTGCCGGGACTACTTTTTTAATGTACAATCAACATAAATGCACAGTAAAACGACTCACAAGATATTCCAACTGTTATACTGTTACATCCACTTTTTATTTAATTACTTTCTTTCTATGACTTTAACGGTTTCAAAAAAAGTGATGTCATGTAACGTTTCGTTACGTCATCGTGAACAGGGAGCGTAGCCAGGTGTGTGAAACGGTTAAGTTACTGAAATTGCTAATAAATTGTTTGTAAAATCATAAAATAAAAAGAAAATTTGTTGTTTTGTCGTGAATAACATATTTTATTTCATCTCATCAGTGAGTATACCAAACAATACAGCCCAACAAAATAAATAAACGCTTTACAAAAGAAATTACTTACAAGGCAAAAAATCCGATGAGTTTTCAGGTGTAATTAACTGTTAATTGAAATTCCCTTAGCACATAGAAAGACCAATTACAGAACAAATTGTGTAACAAAGATTAATGGACTCTAATCCAATACTAACTTTGGCTAAATGGGACATAACGGTATACCTTCTTTATAATAGTATCGGTATGTAAGGCATTATAAAACATATTCATTATGAAATCAGATATTGATACCTGCATTGTACTCTGAATAGCATGAGAATTAAAAGCCCTGGCAAGCTTGCCTGATCATGAACTCTGATAAGTATGACAAGACTTAATATTTCTTAATAGTATTCTGAATTGGCCATTTACTCAAGCAAAACTAATAGGATTGTTTAACCATTGTGGCTCTCCTACAATAGCCTTATTCAACTTGAAAGAAGTGTAACATTCTGCTTATAGTTTTTGTGTCTCTTAATTTAAAATTGAATGGTTGCTTAACGGCTCATCAATGCATTGTTTAGGTTATTTCGAGCCGCTCCAGAGAGAGGAGACGGATACAATTATATGAATCTGGTAACCATGCTCTAATCTTATTATAAAATAATCGCAGGATGGACTTAAAAACACGTCCTTCCCAGTTTACATCCACATCCGCATCTGAAAGAAGGAGAGTCTTGCCCAAGGACACACAGAAGAAAACTCAGTAGCACCGGTAAGGCTCGAATCCATAAATTTCTGGATTCAAAGTCAGTTATGCTATATATCCATGAGCCATGTCAGTTTCTTTTATGTGAGAAGACCTAAGAACCACTGAATATGAAGACATCTTATGGGCACAAAGTACATCAAAAGTACATCCGATGGTATTATGTAATATGCTACAACTGCATGGGCACCAGAACATCAGAAGGTATCTGTAATATATCCACAGCTGGGTACCAGTACTTCTGAAGGTATCTGTAATATGTCCATAGCTGGAAACCAGTACATCAGAAGGTATCTGTAATATGCCCATAGCTGGAAACCAGTACACCAGAAGGTGAAGGTGTCTGTAATATGCCCACAGATGGGCCAAATACATCAGAAGATATCTCTAAAAATCCCACAGCTGGGCCTAGTACAGCAGAAGGTGTCTGTAATATGCCCATAGAAAGGCCTAGTAAATCCGAAGGTGTCTGTAATATGCCCACAGCTGTGCCAAGTACATCAGAAGGTATCTGTGATATGCCCACAGCTGGGTCATGTACATCAGAAGGTGTCTGTAATATGCCCACAGCTGGGAGGTGTCTGTAATATGCCCACAGCTGGAAGAAGGTGTCTGTAATTTGCCCCCAGCTGGGCCTAGTACATCCGAAGGTGTCTGTAATATGCCCACAGCTGGGCCAAGTACATCAGAAGGTGTCTGTAATATGCCCACAGCTGGGCCGAGTACATCAGAAGGTATCTGTGATATGCCCACAGCTGGGTCATGTACATCAGAAGGTGTCTGTAATATGCCCACAGCTGGGAGGTGTCTGTAATATGCCCACAGCTGGAAGAAGGTGTCTGTAATTTGCCCACAGCTGGGCCTAGTACATCCGAAGGTGTCTGTAATATGCCCACAGCTGGGCCAAGTACATCAGAAGGTGTCTGTAATATGCCCACAGCTGGGCCAAGTACATCAGAAGGTGTCTGTAATATGCCCACAGCTGGGCCTAGTACATTTGAAGGTGTCTGTAATATGCCCACAGCTGGGCCAAGTTCATCAGAAGGTATCTGTAATATGCCCACAGCTGGGCACCAGTTCATCATATGTCATCTGTAAAATGCCCACAGCTGGACACCAGTACATCAGATGGCATCTGTAATACACAGCTTGGCACACCTATAATATGCCCACAGCTGGGCACAGGTCTGTAATATGCCTACAGCTGGGCACAGATCTGTAATATGCCTACAGCTGGGAATATCTGTAATATGCCCACAGCTGGGCACCAGTACATCAGATGGCATCTGTAATATGCCCTCAGCTGGACACCAGTATAATGGCTTGCAAAAAAGGCATAAACGAATGCCTTCATTAAGTAGTCTAGCAGACAATCGATTGGCTTTTAATAATGTAGACAATGATCATGTTCAAACCTGCAACTGACTTAGAGTTGCCTCTTAACGCAGGAACAATCCTTTTTCAAATTACGCCACCTACTGGGGATCTAATTCCCTTCTTAGACAGATGTATGACAAAGAAAGAAACAGAAATGATTAAGTCAGATTCTTAACTTTCCTCCAGACACCTTACTTTGCCAAATTAGGTATTTCATCATTTTATCTTATAACTTACGACATAAGAGTGTAATGAAGAAAAAGAATTTTATATTTTTGGAAAGTAGTATATAACTTAACGTCTAAGATGTCATGTATAGGTGCACTTTTTGGCATTGCATGATACAAAGGTGCACCTTTTGGTGTTATTAGATGTAAAGACGCGCTATTTGGCGTTATTAGATGTAAAGGCGCGCTTTTTGGCACTATTAGATGTAAAGACACACGTTTTGGCGTTATTAGATGTAAAGGTGCGCTTTTTGGCACTATTAGATGTAAAGACGCACGTTTTGGCACTATTAGATGTAAAGATGCGCTATTTGGCACTATTAGATGTAAAGATGCGCTATTTGGCACTATTAGATGTAAAGACGCGCTATTTGGCACTATTAGATGTAAAGACGCGCTATTTGGCACTATTAGATGTAAAGACGCATGTTTTGGCATTATTAAATGTAAAAGTGTGCTTTTTGTAGTGTTGCGTGATGTAAAAGGCGTGCTTTTTGGCATTATGGCGATGTCAATGTGCACCTTTTGGCCTTATGTGATGTATAAGATGTTGTGCGATAAATAAAATCTCCCATTCATGCTTATTTATTATTGATTTATGGAACTTGTTAAGCATCAGTTTCTTTTTGCCCAGTAATAAATGAGCACTGGTCGAATACCAAATACTTATCTTGTTTGTTTGAGCAATGATAGTTTCATTCACTCTACTATAAAACCAGTTATACGAGAATCCGCCAAAGGAATTGTTTTTAAAACAGCACCCACAATTTCTGGTATTACTTCATGGGTCACCTTAATAGCCAGTAGGGGGACGAAATGAAAGGTTATATGGCACTTAACAGGAATAAACGTGCCAGACTCGATCATCCTTCATTTACATCAAAATAAAATATGGAGAACGGGCCTAGAATCTTCTAACCTGCAGAACTGCAGAGTTACACATTTTATAGTAGACACTCTAGTCATGAAGACCTTGAATGAGCATGATAACAAATGACAAAATAAACATGAAGGTGGGGTCCTAACCTTCTGGTTCTAGGAGTTTGCAGGAGTTGTATTCCACACTGACAACCACAAGGGGAGGTAGGTAGAAGATTTACTCTCCTAAATTGTTTAGCTGACCGGCCACTTTTAGCAGTCCCCAATACAACAACAAAAGGAAGAACTACAAATCTCCCATCTACTTTAAAACTTTCCCCTTTACACAAAAACAAAGCCCTGTATTTGCACCCAAAGTAATAATTATTCATAAACTCATCCCATGCTGTGTCAGCTAGTATCAGAAAAAATGTTAATAATAATGTATGCAAATGAATTGTCACGGTGTTGCAATTAGGTGCAAAAAAAAAAGTTGAATCACATGTTTAATTCAGTTTGCCAATTATGTATGAAAATGAGTTGTATCTCAAATTGATTTTACCTGTTTTTATATGTATGCAATTAAGTTGTATGTCATCTAGGGACAAATTAGCTTGTAAACCTTCTATAACCTAATTATGCAAATAATATACATGTTTTGTTTTACATATATATGCAAGGCATTTTTATTTTTTTGATAATTTGTTTGCAAACCATTGAGACAGACAAGTGCCGTAGGACGAGGGAATTGAATTGAATGTTGTTTAACGGCTCATCAACACAGTATAGGTTATTTAGAGCCGCCCCAGAGAGAGGGGGAGGATACATAGGAATCCGGGAACCTGCCCTACTCTTATTATCGAATAGATTCCTATGGTTCTTAGAACGTGCTCGGTGGATAGACCGATACACGGGACCGCCCGGTTTACGTCCCCATGTAGGAGGAGGGGAAAAAAAATTTAAAAAATAATTGGAAAAGCTATTTTTTTTATTTTGTTAGAAAGTAATAGAGAATGAAATGCTCGATTAAAATCTGGGAGAAGGTAAAATTAAAGTAAAAAACAATCAAATTCCCTATGGAAAACTAAAAATCCTAACCCTAATCCTAAAAGTCCTGATTTTGTTTTGACCTTTAACCTCTAAGTGTGACCTTGACTTTGGAGCCACGGACCTGGATTTTGCGTGTGACACAGTCTTGTTTTGGTGAGCACTTGTTATTTGAAATCAGCCAAGAATGTCAGAGTTATTAACCGGACACGAAAGCACTTCATTTTGACCTTTGACCTCTATGTGTGACCTTGACCTTGGAGCCACAGACCTGGATTTAGCGCGCAACAAATCGTCTTGTTGTGGTAAGCACTTGTGCCAAGTTATTTGAAAATCCGTCCATGAATGTCAGAGTTATTAACAGGACATGACTGTACGGACAGATGGACGGACGGACGGACGGACGGTGCGTTTACTATATTCGGGGGCATAAAAGATAATGGCCTCAGTGTAAATTTATCTACATCTCAAGAATAAACCAACAGATGAGTGTTTCGGTTCGATGGCCGAGTCTAAATTGATGAGTGTTTTTGTTCGACGACCGAGTCTAAATTGTAACCCATCTGACAACAGATGTGGCTACCCATCCGCCAGATACGGCAGATACAGGTAAGATGCCTATCTGCGTAAAATACCCCTGAAAATATTTGATAAAATTCATAAGTTTTATGCTAACCAAATACGCATTGAAAATATGATACACACGCAAGGACAATTAGACTCTGACGCGTAGCCATAGTGTGTTGAAGTTTTGCCTTTGACTGGTTCTGGAGATGTGCACCAATGAACAGCAGTAAACTGACATGCAGATAACTCGGCCCAATTCTGTAATCAGTTTTGATAAAGTATTTGCTACAATAAATCAGTAACTTAAATTATCGTGCAATTAATCCAGCATTTTATCGATACTGATTACAAGGACAAAATGTCTGTTGAACAGAAAAACTTATTCAAAACACGATCCGATTATATCGTGAGTCCCTTGGTTTTGGTTTTTGGGAGTAAATGTTATTGTGATTGTAACCCTCACTTAGTGAAATTAAGATTTTACTCTTCAAGTTGAAATTTCAGCATTGAAAACGCCTTGGGTCCAAAAAATTGTATGCGGCTCTGCGAAACTTAGAATTTTTATCAACACACTGTAAAGAATGTTCTGATCATATCATTGGCATTTCCATCTTCATGATAAAACTTATCTCATATTTTGCCATTTATATTGCTGACTTCTAAGTTTTCCTTTCTGCAACTGCTGCATTAGAACTTAGATTTCTTTCAACTATGACATTCTTTATCTTGGTAAATTTCCATTTTATCAGAGCCTGTACTGATATTCTTTTTGGTAAATGCATTTAACACATTAATCATAAAAAATTATGCAGATTTATCATGCAGTTTACCAACATTAGCAAATAGCTATCAAGCATCCAGATAACATTACCATATAGAGGCGTGACCTATATAAAGCTGACAGAAATATAAACGTATCAGCTAAAATTAAACACATCTAGACCACCACCAACTAACCGGTCCTTGTTTTATAACGGCATGCCTATTCATGAAAAACTAAATTATTCCGCTATAATTACTGTCCATATCTTCTTACTTGCATACATTGTTTTGTGGGTGGACAGGTCTGAATAAATAAACACTGAATTGCAACAATAGCAATAATTTTGTTTTAATCACCTTTTGACTGAACTAGGTGGGGACGTGGCCCTGTGGATAGCACAGTGGACTTTAAACCGGTGGACCCGGGTTCAAGTCTCGTTGGTGCCACTGAGTTTCGTCGGTGTGTTCTTGGGCAAGACTATTTCCCTTAGGCTGGATCATAAGATGAAGACGTAAGCTGCGCAGTCCTGTGTAGCATGTTAAAGTACCATGGGAATCAATTTGCCATGATTCCTATGTATCTTTCCGCTTTATCTGGGCAGCTATAAAGAACCTATAATGTGACATAGATGAGCCACTGAGCATTAAATTTAATTGACTGAACTATATACCCAAAAGGGTCTAAACATGAATTATACAGACAAAAGTAGAAAATCAAAACCTTCACTAGAGTTGTCGTCAACTCTGAGTAGATACTGATCAAAACCATGCTGCTGACCACCGGAGATGTATCTAAATATGTTCATGACTGGTAAGTCAATAATATACATGCAATGAGAGCACAAAATGCAGCGGGTCTGCAGACGTTCATTAAACAGCAATTAAATATATTTCCTATTCAATTAAATCTACCTCATAATTAAGGTAAACTAATTATAACAGGAAAGCTTGCACCCATTTAATGCTTTCAGTTGTCTTTTCTATGAAACGCTTTTCACATGGCTTACTCCAATCACCAGTTCCAACTGTAACAGTAAAGATGCCAGAAATTTTAGAAGTATTATTTTCATTCTGCAGAAGTTATTTTCAGTCCAATTATAATTATGGTGTAAGTTCAGTGAATCATGAAGACTGATATTGCATAAGTACCTTGGAAAGCATGTGCATGTTTGATCCCAATTAGACACGTAATCGAAACAAACGATGGTATCAACTGAATTAAGAGGAGCAGCCAAGTACAGTAAGCTATGGAAGCCTGGCAAGATCATCATCTCAGTAACTGGTAACAAGAGCTGTCGGAGGCCTCGTTTATTTAGGGGGCTTAATTTTTGAATTCTGTCAAATGTTTTCAGAGCTATGATAATATTTAGATAATATCAACAAAACACATTTGATATCTCATTCATAAGTAGGTGGAGGGTGGTGGTGTGGGTGGTGTGGGGAGGGGTCAAATCTCACAGAATTTAGTCAAAATACATGTGATAACTCAATCATAGTGGGTGGAGGGGTGGTGATGGTGGTGGTGGTGTTTTTTGTTGTAATTTTTTATGCCCCGCTTCCCGAAGGGGGGGACATAATTATTGCTTTGCACATTTCGGTCTGTCGGTCCATCCAAAAATCTTCTTGTCTTTGCGAGAAATCCAAGAACGGCTGGCACTACAAACTCGAAACTTGGCAGGAATGTTTGTGTCATGGTCTAGTTGTGACCTCCCCTTTTGGGTAGATTCGCTTAAGAAATGTGGTTGCCATGGTAACAAAACATATATATAAAAAAAATGTCGGTCGGTCCATCCCAAAATCTTATTGTCTTTGCAATAACTCAAGAACAGCTGGCACTACAAGCTCGAAACTTGGCACATGGTCTAGTTGTGCACTTCTCCATTTGGGTAGATTCGCATGAGAAATGTGGTTGCCATGGTAACAAAACATGTAAAACAAGAGGTCAATGACCTTGAAGCTGACCTTGAAGGTTTTTGATAGCTAGATCAGCATTCCTGTGAAGTTTCATGAAAATCCGTCAAGTAGTTTCAGAACTGAATGTTGTTTAACGGCTCATCAACACAGTATAGGTTATTTAGAGCCACCCCAGAGGGAGGGGAAGGATACATAGGAATCCGGGAACCTGCCCTACTCTTATTATCGAATAGATTCCTATGGTTCTTTTACGTGCTCGGAGGATAGACCGATACACGGGACCGCCCGGTTTACGTCCCCATCCAACGGACGAGGCTGAGGGAGAGTGTCTTGCCCAAGAACACACCGACGGAACTCAGTGGCACCAAGGAGGATTGAACCCGGGGCCTCCAGTTACAAATCGGCCGCGCTACCGACTGCGCTACGCCAGCACAAGTAGTTTCAGAGGAGTAGTCGCTACAAGTTTTCATTATATAACTCTACAGCCATGTTTAACGTTGAATCAAAATAATTTTCAACAAGGATCAACATCATGTAATACTGATCATTTTAGGAAAAGACGCCTATCAATATCATTTATAGTTTTCAAGAAGTAGTCGCTACAAACTTGTTTTTTGAAAATTTATTTTTAGCCGTGGCGGCCATCTTGAATTTCCAGCAACCTGAAATTTTGCTAGGTTCAATTAGACATCAAGAGCAACATTCCTGTGAAGCTTCATGAAAATGCGTAAAGTAGTTTCAGAGGAGTAGTCGCTACAAGTTTTCATTATATAACTCTATGTAAACAAAGATGGCCGCTGGCGGCATGTTTAAGGTCGCATCAAAATAATTTTCGACAAGGATCAACATCATTCCATACTGATCATTTTAGAAAATGTTCCATATCAATATCACTTATAGTTTTCAAGAAGTACTTGTTACAAACTTGTTTTTTGAAAATCTACTTTTAGCTGTGGTGGCCATCTTGAATTTCCGACCAACCTGAAATGTTGCTAGGATCATTTAGACATCAAGAGCAACATTTCTGTGAAGTTTTATGGAAATCCGTCGAGTAGTTTCAGAGGAGTAGTCGCTACAAGTTTTTACTAAACAGCTCTAGATGTAAACAAAGATGGCCGCTGGCAGCCATGTTTAACGTCGAATCAAAACGACTTTCGAGAAGTAGTCGCTACAAACTTGTTTTTTAAAAATCTATCTTTAGATTTGGTGGCCATCTTGGATTTCACATCAACATGAATTTTTGATAGGATCAACAAGACTTCACTGGCAACATTTCTGTTAAGTTTCATGAAAATCCATTCAGTAGTTTCAGAGGAGTATTCGCTACAAAAAAAGTTTACGGACGGACAGACGGACACCGCACCACGGCATAAGCTCTGCTGATCTCTGATCAGTAGAGCTAAAAACACTAAAAATCGCCTGTCTTCGCGCTAACTCAAGAACAGCTTAAACTACAAACTCGGCAGGAATGTTTGTGTCATGGTGTAGTTGTGCACCTCCGCTTTTGGGTAGATTTGCATAGATATGTGGTTGCCATGGTAACAAAATTTGTAAAACAAGAGGCCCAAGAGGGCCTGTGGACGCTCTACTGGCTAAAGATAAAGTTTATGCACAAGGGGCCATAACTCTTTCAAATATCGTTCAACCAGAACATGGTGATTATATAGGCAACTAGGCTTGGTACTGATTGTCCCTGACAAGTTTCGTTGAAATCCAGCCAGAGGTTCAGGAGAACTAGTCTGTACAAAGTTAGTGTATTAAACCTTTTAAGGGGCCATAACTCTGCCAAAATTCATTCAACCAGAACACGGCAATGATAGGTGCAACTAGGCTTGGTACTGATCATCCCCATCAAGATACGTTGAAATTCAGCAAGGAGTAGAGAACAGACTAATCTGGACGTTTCTCTATTAAAACCTTTAAAGGGCCATAACTCTGACAAAAATCATTCAACCCGAATATGGCGATGATATGCACAACTAGGCTTGATACTGATCATCCTTGTCAAGTTTCGTTAAAATCCAGCCAGGGGTTCAGAAAAACTAGCCCGGAAAATGTTTGTGTATCAAAAACCTTTAAAGAGGCTCTACCTATATCTTTTTGTCCACCCATTGATATAAACTTTACTTAATTATAAAGAGGACTATGAAAAAGGTAAATGGCAATAATTTCACCAAATGTAATATGCGTTTTGCTGGGGAAAAACAGGATTGAAACGATCGGATTTTTGAAATTGTATTCGTAATTGTTTTAGACGAGCCGATTGCGGAGATTTTCCGATCTTATTCATTTACAATCGGAACTACCTCATCTGATTAGCGAAGAGTTCCGATCAATTCGTTTGCTATCGGAACTGCGCCGAATAGTTTGTAATCGCATTGCGCATGTCCGAGAAAATCGTAACAAGATTCGCTGAAATCTGGCAAAGAGTTCAGAAGAGACTAATCTGGACAAAATTTGTGTATTAAAACATTTAAAGGGTCACAACTCTGCCAAAAATCATTCAACCGAAATATGGCGATGATATGCACAACTAGGCTTGATACTGATCATCCTTGTCAAGTTTCGTCTGTATCCAGCCAGGGGTTCAGGAGAACTAGCCCAGAAAAAAATTGTGGTATCAAAATCCTTTAAAGGGCCATAACTCTGCCAAATATCTGTAAACCGAAACGTGACAATGATATTCACAACTAGGCTTGATGCTGATCATCCCTGCAAAAATGCACTGAAATCTGGCGAGGGGTTCAGGAGAAGTAGATCAGAACAAAGTTTGTGTATTAAAACTTTTAAAGGGCCATAACTCCGCCAAAAATCATTCAACTGGAACACGGCGATGATTTGCACAACTAGTCACAGAATTGATAATCCCTTAAAAGTTTCGTTTAATCCGGCCAGGGGTTCAAGAGAACAAGTCAGAACAAAGTTTGTGTATTAAAACCTTTAAAGGGCTATAACTCC